>JAEIFU010001448.1:0-68951 GCA_018904235.1 Lordiphosa stackelbergi | reverse complement strand
CTTAGAATGTTTATAAATTCTTCCCCTGTTTGGACTAGAACCCTACCTTATGCCTTTTCACACTGGGCGCAGCATTGTCGAAGCTGCGAAAACCTGCAGCATGCGTTTATTCCAAACACGCCTCAAAAACAGAAGTCTGCTGCTAGTTTGCAAAGTATCGCCAAAAGCACACGGAAACAATAACCTTATACGAGTTATATGGTGACATTAATGAAAGAAGTGCAGGAGCTGGAATTTTGCGACTTTTGAGTAAACCAAATCTTGCAGCTTCGACCTTAACAGATTTTTCGACTATTAAAGCCATGGCTGTTATCTTTACTGCCGTTTGTCGCACTGTCACGCAAGTGCTTGATAGTCGTATGCGCTAAGAAGCCGCAATGGGGGCGCTTCTCCAGCACTCCACCATATCTAATTAATTTTTGTTGCTGAAACATGCTCATGTCTTTTAAAAGAGAGAACAAAATGTTCATGAATTGAGAAAAAGGAGCTTATTAGACTTTTGTTTACAATAAGTCATAATTTTTTTACTTTAAGAGGGGAAATTGTGCTCTGTGTTGTTATTAAATCTGCTTATCAACGAAATGCCGCAAGTGCTTTCTCTTTAAATGCAATAGTATACGCTAATGTCTTCAAGCTTTGTGCAAACTAAGATTATTATGAGATAATGCGGCTTACTTCTGCCAATGTTGCCCCGAACCACAGCTCTAGGCAAACCAAAAACTATAAATATTATTTTGCAAAAAACACACAATTTTTCTTAGACGCTTATTTTTAGTCTGCTTAAACCCAGTAGATAATCTCAGTCGATAGTTTGTGTCAAAAAGTTTTTGCATACTTTTATTCTTTATTTTTTTAACTTTTTATTGTGTGATAAGAGTTATTTTCAATTTTTATCAATTTGAGTCATTTAGACATTGTGGGGAAAGCACTTTTTTTAGAAGACTAAATTGGGCGGGCCCTCACATATGGAAAGAGGGGAAAGGAAAAGCGATATCAAATGTGAGAGGTGAGCCGTCAGCCCATTTTAATGTGGGTAACATTTTGTGGGTGTAAAAGTAATCGGTGTAGGGATTATGTAAATTAAACAATGTTAAAAACACATCATTTAGAAAAAAAAACGTAAATGAAAATAATCCATAAAAAATATAAAAAATATTAAAATAAAAAATAACCTGTTAAAATAAAAAAAAAGCTCTAGATATAAAAATATTATATTATAAAATATAAAAAATATGATTGGTAAATCGGCAAACTCGGACATTGTGATTATAAAAATATCCGTCTGCACTTAGTAAAGCTAATAAAACAGCAAATACAACAGAGACTTCTCTTATTTCTTAAGAAACTACTGAAATATTTTAATAGGTTTTGAAAATTTTTTAATCGTTCAATCAAGTGTATAACACTTGATAACTTTAAGCTTTTTCCTTAGTTTAAGTAGCGCCTGCTGTTGCCTTAGTTTCAGTTTAAGCTTCAGATTTGGTCTTTGTATTCGCTGACTTATTGCACAAGCTATTATTAAATTTTCATGCAGCTTTGCCTGATAATCCAACAAAACAAACGAAAATTGAAGTGCAACGCTGCCAGGGCAACAAATTGAATGGCGAGCAGAACGGATGAGCCAATCTCAAGGCACACACACAAATGCAGAGAGTACGAGTAAGTAAGTGTTAGTATATATATCCCCGGGGAAGCTTGGCTGTATTCTAGTCTAGTTTCGGTGTAAATTTCAATTTGACTCGTATTTGAAATGCGCTTAAAATCCCGAAACATAAATCATACTTAGTGTCCTGTTTGGTTCTGCTCATTTGTTGCTGCTGGGAATGTGCTTCTTGGCAAGCCAAGTTCTTGGCAAACACTTTTTGGCTAAGAAAATGACTCGTAAACATTTTCACTTTAGTCACGCGCCATTTTCGCACAGTTTCCCTAATGAATTATGCGCCAGTCGCAGGAGGTGTTGCTCCATGCAACTCTAAGCATTTTATTTTCATTTTTTTTCCATATTCTGATGAAGAATGATGACGATGATGCAGCCCCCAGGGGTTAACTTAATTGTTTCAGTTAAAGTTCGTCCAACGAAATGTAACCACATGGTCATGACCTCCAATTGTAATATCAGTATCAAACTGATAGTTAAATTGAAGTGTCTTTTTCTGTGTGCTCCAAGTGGCAGTGGCAAGTTGGTAATAACCATTAAGACAAGCCAGCATGTTACCACCCGGGCAATTGGCTATTAGCTTGCGCTTTATCAACAGCTCCGTGAAGTTTTGTTCATTGTGCAACGCGCGCAACATATGGATGATGGCAAGTGTTAAGGTGGGAGGGGTAAAAACGGGAGCTACTGAAAAGCATTGTGAAAACATACCAAATGGCGGTTGACACTATTAAGCTGGGGTAATGGAAATTTGTAAACTGTGTTCTTGAGACTTAATTTTCATCGTGAAAAATTGGGCAAATTAAAACTAATTATATTGGTTTTAAATGCTTTGTCTATATTTTTACATGACAACCTAATTTTGAAATATTTTGCCATGGAAATGTTTTCCTCTTATCGAGGTGAGCTTGCGGCATTTTTCTTTTCGCACACTTTTCCAATTCAATGACCCACTGACACTCTGCTGCACTTGTCACCAACTTTTGACCATATCAGCAAAAATCCTTTCGTAAAGATTATGCGCTATCTGCGTCGTGTCCCTTCTTCTTGTCCAAGTTTTTTAACTAAAAGTGGCAACAATAAACCGCCGACTTTGGCCAAATAGCAAGGACACGTGCCAGGAGTCGAGGAAAAGCTGCTCACTGCTCGCTTATCGCTTATCTGTGTCTCCCTTTCAGACTTTTTCCTGTGTTGTTGTTCGCTTCTGCACTGGAACAAATGAAGTAAGACAATACGTAAAGCGGCTTATATGAAAGAGAGAGGGCTCTCACTTCGCCTACAAGTATGCTACAGTATTTTTGCAGCAGCTGTTACGAAGGCTACTTAAGCGACAGCAGGTCTCGGTGTGTGTGTGTGTGTGTGTGTGAGTGAGTAGTGAATTATACTCGCGTTTTTAGTGAACGTTTAGATGCTTTTAATAGCCTCCTAGAACGCATACACACACACACGCACACAAAATATCAGTGCTAGCTTAGAGATGGCAGCGTGAAAGCCAACTAACTAGAGTTGTGGCTTTTGTTTTAAAAGCCTGAACTAAATTGTTAAAAACTTGCACCTGATATTAGATTTGTTGGGAAATCTTTAATTTTTATAAAATATCTCCATAATTAACCTAAATAAAAGCCTAAGTATTAATATTACACCAAAAAAACAAACAGAAAACCAAGCGTTTAAAACAAAAACCACGAATATTTCTCTAAGAAAATTCAATAAGTCCCAAACACCATCCACAGTATTCATCAAAGAATTTCTTGATATTAAAAATGATAACAAGGACTACACATGCATCTGTACAGATGGATCAAAAGTCAACTCTACAACTACATACGCAATCACAACAGAAAACAAAATACTACAAATAGGACTTTTGCCAGATTACTCCACGGGTTTCTCAGCGGAAATTGTTGCGATTTTAGAAGCTCTCTCCATCCTCAAAATCCAACGAGACAAATTTATGATCTGTTCGGACTCATTATCAGCCTTAGATGCCATTAACAATATTGATAATACTCATACTACCCAGAAAATATTAGGAAACAGTTAATGAAATGCTACCCAAAATTTAAATTACTTTGGATTGCAGGCCACACGGGCATTCCTGGAAACGAGTTTGCGGACGATTCTGCTAAAAATGTAAAATTCTTCCCACTAATAATAACACCAAATCTATGTCATTATAAAATACATAAAATATCATGCAAAAGTTTTAAATAGTTATAAATTCTCAAGCACATCTCGCTGGTACCAAACCATTAATAGCAACAAGATCAATATTCAAGACATATTTTAAAAGACCCAAACATAACCATCTACATGAGACCCATCACATTGCGATTAGTGGGTTTCGAGTGAATACCCGATCTAGCGCCATATTATCGAAATGATGTATCGATTACTAATATTTCCACTGACATCGATAGTTTCCATTTTTGTTTGCCTGCCCTAGTAAATCACTGGTGACCAAACACAACATATGTTTCATGGAGGTGCAACACTGGAGTTTTTCCGCACTATTTATGTGCGTTGCCAAATTTTTGTAAAGTTGCCTTTGTGACAATTATGTGGAAGAAGGTGTGTTTATTTATAGTTAGGTATGTATTAACTAAATAAATGTTTGATTAAGTTCCTGTGCTTAATCATTGTATAAATAAATGTACAATACACTAACCACTTAAAAACGGAGAAAGTAAGACTGCGTTGGACCAGAACTTCCGTGATTCGTGGGGATTCGCACTAGAATATTATTTTTAAATTCTATTTTTTTATCTCTTCGTTGTTGTTTGAAGGAAATGTCACAAAATCTCTAGAGATTTTGGCCTCGGTTGGTTTGCAAAACGCTCGAAAAATCCGTCGGTGTCCCCAGAACTTCAAGAGATTTCGTTTTCTTATATGAAAATCGAGTTGGAAGGTTTGTGTCCATGCTAATGGGACATTTCTATCAATCTGTTAACAGGGTTGCCCTTTCTCGCAAAAAAAATTTCCCATCTTCTAGTTATGAGTTAATTTGATGTTTAAATGCAATTTTTTGATAGTGTTATATGTTTTATGATGCATTTTTAAATTATAATTCAAATTTAAGTCATATTCTCCAAAAATAAGATGCAAAATTTAAAAAAATATTTTTGCGCCAATCATAAAATATAACTTGACAACTCTAAGCCCTTGTTGGTGCCAATGTTGGTACACAGATGGCGACTCCATAACTTGAGGGCGCTGTGGTTGGCAGGTTTTAATTGTTACGCAGCATTAGGAGAGTTTTTTTTTGAAACACAAATTTTAATATTAAAACAAATAAAATATTTAATTAATTTGATGCAACCTATCCAGAAAAATAATGTTGTTCACATTTCCAAAACTAATTTTGCATATCGAAATTGTTTGGTTGGTGAATTTAGCTAAATCTCCCGGCAAAACACGAGAGATTTGAAACCAACCGAAAGAGATTTCTGTGACACCGAGAATTGGTTTTGGGTTGGAATTTGAGTTGGAAGAATTTTATTTCTGTGACACCGCTGAAATGTTTTACACGATAATTGGAAATTCAATAACCTTTCGATTCCTACATAGCTTGACTGAATCCTATATCTGAGTGGGAGGTTGGGCTCAAACTGAAAGTGTACCCTACCAAAAATTAAAAAAATTTAACAATTTAATCTTAAAAATTAAAAAAAAAAATATTAAAAAATATTTTATTGTTTTTTTTTTCTTTTATTCTAACTTTAAAATAATTGAGCAAAGTTTTTTTTTTTGAAAAAAATTTTTTGTTTTTAAATTTAAAAAATTAAAAAAAAATTATTAAAATTTTTATTATATTTGTTGTTGCTTATTCCACCTTTAAGAGAAACAGATTGCGATTATCTCATTTTATTTGATTCCGCTAAATTGGTAATTTCGCCCACTGTGCATCGCCCTCAAATACATGTCCCCCTTTTGCAATATTAAAATCACCGTTAACATAGATCATCTGTTATTTGACTGTCCGACACTTCAAAACCACAGACATACATGCTTCAAAGAATAATCCTTAAAGCTTTCTTTCGAACGACACCAACTAGCGCTAAATACTATTCTCCATCTTCTACCACTAGACCTCGTAGCTAAGCAAATGGCTACCACAACAGCCTTAAGCTACGAGAATCCGGCTACCTGGACGGGGGAAATTCCGGACACTCTGCAATACTTAGCCAAAGTGGGTATACCGTCAAATACGGACTACTGTATACCACGAACGACGTTCGACAAATCCTACGACGTCTACATCCCAAGCCGAAACGATTGGGACAACCTGCCCCCAAGCAGAGCTAACACCATTAACATCTACACTGATGGTTCTAAGCTCGACGAAAAAGTTTCTCCCAGCCGAAGTTTTGATTTGAACTTATCGTTCCGCCTTCCTGATCACTGTAGTGTGTACCAAGCAGAGGTGGTAGCCATCCAGGAAGCTGCCATCTATCTTAGCACACTCACGGTCAAGTAAGGATATGTATTAATATACTCAGACAGTCAAGCCGCCCTTAAAACACTTGACTCACATACCAACAATGCTAAAACACTTACGGAATGTCGCTCATCTCTGAATGAGATCGCACGGCATTTCAGTATACACTTATATGGGTGCCTAGTCATCGGACGAAAAGGAAAAGTCTGCGGAAAAACTGGCCCAAATAGGTACCACCATCGAGCTACTTTTGAGGAAGAGCACGATAGGGATGCCTATGGCGACATACAAACTTCACACAAAAGCTGAAACACTTCGCCTCGCTACGAATCGGTGGAAAAACCTTTTTTACTGTGCAGTAGCGAGGATTACTTGGCCAACATTCGATCAAAAACGTACTAACACACTTTTACGTCACAGAAGGGATCACATATCACTTCTGGTGGGGATCCTCTCGGGTCACTGTTTTATTGGCAGACACGCAGCACGCTTATGCGTCACTTACCATGACTTCTGCAGAAGTTGTGGACACGAAGAAGAGGAGGAATCGTTACAATGCCGAGATAAAGATTAAAACAAAATTAAATACCACAATATGTATATTTTTATGCAGAGATTAAAACCCGAACGAATAACTGTTTGGGTTACGGTTACTGTTTTGGCCGATCGTTTTTTTCCGGTTACGGTTATATTACGGTTTTGGAGTATCGGTTACGGTACTGGTTACGGTTATTAACCTAATTCTGTTTCGGGTTTTGGTTACGGTTACGGTTATTAGTATGAAATACAAACTTGACAATTCATGCAGACAAAAGCGGGGATTCATTATAAATTCTATTCCT
Organism: Lordiphosa stackelbergi; assembly: GCA_018904235.1. Lineage (NCBI taxonomy): Eukaryota > Metazoa > Arthropoda > Insecta > Diptera > Drosophilidae > Lordiphosa > Lordiphosa stackelbergi. The sequence goes on along the minus strand of JAEIFU010001448.1, from coordinate 62,017 downwards.
AAAAACAAACGCTCATCACTTATTTGTGTGGATGGTTCTGCTAGCAAAATAATTGATAATTTAAAAGATCTGGAAATATTGTTTCATTTTTCGGACCACTCCAATATGTAACCTCTGTCAAGCCATATTTTTAATAAAGATGTCGGATTGTTTTTAGTTGGAATAGCTGGAAATTTTCAACCAACTTATCTGCTCGGCAGATAAAGACAGATTATATCTCGGATCAAGAAATATTGCACATAGGTTAGCTATATTCTCTAACGGACTTGGTGCTCTAAACTCTAATACGTGAGACTATAGTTTGGTCAACTCTGAGTTGTTTTTGATTTTAAATAAACATTGAATCCAGATAGAACCTAAGGTTACAGAAAAAATCAGAATTAGCTGATGCCAAATTGCGGAAGTCGTACATTTATGGATCAGCTAAACTCCAGCATTCAGTGTAATATCACAAACATATGTATATGGAAAGATGAGGAGGGTAAAGATTTTGGTTAGCTGCACTCACTTGTTCTCGTTCGCTCTCAGTGTCAGAGAATGAAAGACATATGTTTTTTCCTCTCCATTTGGCTTGCACAGGTCTAGACCAGAGCCAGCCAGCCAAAGCTACCAGGGGCCGAAGTCACTCATGTTTTTATGTAAACGCGAGCCGAACTTATGGTTGTGTGAATCGGTGAACACTGAATTGCATGAAAGTTGTAGGCTGTAGTCTCCCTTGCTCATTAACACAAGCACACTTCTCTGTTCTGTACATTATCCAGGCACTGATTTACTTTTATCGAAATTTTACTAGGAAAAAAATTAAATATATGTTTCTGTTTCGGTTCTGATAACCGGTTATGGTAATAAAATTTATAGGGTTACGGTTATAGGAAAAAAAAAAAATTTCGGTTACGGTTACGGTTTCGGTTACAAATTTTAAAGTGTTTTTAGCGGTTTAGGGTTACGGTTTCGGTTACGGTTTTAATCTCCGTTTTTATGTTATTTGTTAATTTGACCTTGTTGCACCACTCTTAGAAATCTAAATTTAATTTTAATTAGATGGTTAAAAGACACATCAACTGTAAAAATTCCGTGATATTGTCGAATCAGGAAAGTGGTCATTTCCAATTTTGAATATTTTGAACACCGTTTTTAGACCAAAGGAGAATGAGTAAAAAATCGCGAAATTTGTAACGGATAACTTCGTTAAATCTCATCAATATTCAATCAACAGTTGAAACTTGGCACACATACCATCCTAGATAATAGCTACCATTCCTGATTCAAAATAATTAGAAATCTTCTGGGGCAGTTTTCCCAGGCTTACGGGTATACACTTTATTTTTTTTTTCTTTGACATTAAGCACAAAATCTTTTTTTTTTTTACAAAAAAAAGTTGAAGGATGTGAAAATAGTACTCATTGATAAATTAATTCGCTTTCATGCTTCATGTGAATTTACACTAAAAATATCATTTGACATATTCTCATGTTTCGAACATTTCGATTGTAAGCTATTTACATTGAAAACATGACAACAAGAATGCTTACTAGATTATCATGTCTTAATGTGTCGAACAGTGTGAAAGCAGCCTTAAAAAAGGTACTACACAAAGGTACTGGCAGCCAGCACTGTTCTTATGTGTGTTTAGAAATTCCCAAACGATTATGGCCCCCGGGGAGATATTATATTTTTTTTGGATAATTAGGTGGGAAAAGTTCTTTCAATTTGTAAAAAAGGAACAGCTGTACGACCAACTAGCCCCCTTTGTGGTGTGTTGTGTTCCTGCTTTTTGAAGTTATGTGCAAACATAACGAGACCTAGAGCCAGCGTAATATTGATGGTTTGATTTCTTATTTATTAGAAAAAACTTTCGTGTCTTCTCACGCAGTCACCTCTGGCAGTGTCTCTCACACATCCCGGTAGTACTCCATAAAGACTCAAACTGGAATCTACCACGTGTTTGTTATCTCTCTTTTGTACCCTGGCACGCTCTGGCCCAGACATTTCTTTAATTATCCAATTACAATGGCACAAAAGAGCGAAAGAAAGATGCTGCCGCTGCCTTGGCAATGGCTTCCTCCCTGCTCCTGCTCTTGCATTCTGGCGGCCAGGTTTATGTCTTTGCACACTTCTTTTTAAAGCGATTCACTTGAGTTTTTGTCTCTCTTTTTTCTTTTTTGCTGTAGATTTTTATGAGCTTATTTAGTTGGGCAATTTGGGCTGCTCAGGCTCAAGTGTTTTCCATTTCCAATAACTGTTAAACCCGGGCCTGAAGCATGGGCTAATCAAAAGCAAATTAGTTTTATGAAATCATCAGGGACAGGCTGGGGCTCCTGCTGGCAGCTCGTTAAATCCTTATCCGCACACAGAAGTCAACTGCAGAGAATTTAATGCTGTAAATTGACTGCGTGAAATGAGGTTAATGCTCAATAATGCATGCGAGTAAATGCAGAAAGCCGCCTGAGCTGGTGCAGCCGAGTCCGAAGTCCTGTTGCTGCTGCTGCCGCTGCTGCTGCTGTTGATCCTTTGAGTGCAGCTATTGTTGCAGAAGTTGTTGTTCTACCGATGGGTTATCGATGCATTGACACAAAAATGTTTGCCAGCCTCATTTCTCAGTCAGGCGAGTGAAAAAAATTGTTTCTGTGCACCGGATTTTTGCACCAATAACTTTTGCTTTATGACATGAGGCAAAGGGCACAGTGGGACCAAATAAGCTAAGTAAATGGTAGGTACAAATTGAAAACAGTTAAAGACAATAAGTGAACAAGTTAAAGCAACAAGAGTAAGTGATAAAGTACTTAAAAGTTTTATGAAATTTTTTTATTTCCATTAATTTAACCACTGTAGCTGCATGGTAAACGCTTTGCACTGCCAACTGCCAGTTAAGCCAAAGAGAAAATCATTAATAAAGCAGCTTAAAATTGCATTAACACGGCAAATTTAAATGGCAACTCTTAAAGTTGAAGATATTAAATAATTTGTAATCCAGCCACACGAGAGCTTCGAAAGAGCAGATACAAAAGGACGACACACATTGCACTGGCATTATGGTAGATGTATGTATTAGAAGGGGACATAATGTCCTGCAAATTGTGCACATTTTTCAATGTAATGAGGTGCTTATTTCAAATTTATACGAGCAGAGAAGGAGAGGAGAGAGAGAGAGAGAGAGAAAGAGATAGATAAAGGGAAGGCCAATGGCGTAGGCCATTAAAATGGTAAATTGTGGCTAGAAAAGTGCCCTAGAAATTGCCTCATCTTGCCAGTAGACACACTTTCGGCTGCCAAGTAATCAAGTAACTGACTAACTAACATCGCGCATTACTCATACGCCGCGTTGTGCAACAGCCGTGCTCAATGGCTGTCAGACTCAGTGCAGTTGCATTTGGTGCTGCCTGACTCCAACACATCATTATACTTATGCTGCTTCTTCTGTCTCTCTTACCCATATCCATGTCCACACAGCGTCTCATCAACGTCAAGTGCTTGGTTGCTGTCATGGATGTCGTGTCTCTGATGCCACCACCATGGCGTTGAAGAAGATATAGAAAGCCTGAGAATGCGTCTCAGTATACAGATGTCAAGCGGCTGCTAAATGCCAGACAGTCAAATAGACAGACAGCTAAAGCAGGCAAAAAAAGAGATTTTTGGCTTGAATTGTTTTGTTTGGTAAGTAAAACCAAAAATACAATACCAACAAATGACTTCTGTTTAAATGCTACCATAATTTCTTTTTGTTTTATGGTCTCTCACACTTAATGTCGTGTTAATGAGCCAACAACAACAACAACAACAGAGCGACAACAACCATAAACTTTCAACTGTCACACACTTCAATATATTTGCTCTCTGGCTGCTTTCACTCTGTAGTTTTTTTCCACTGCCTTTCACCCGGCGTATGCGTAATTTTTTACTTATGTAACTTGTGGCCCCGTCCTGACTGTGTCAAGTGTTTGCAGCAGATTTTAATTTCGGCCACTTGATGTCTGCCCCACCGACCCCTGCCCCCTCATCACGGAAAAAATGTAATGAAAATTTTAATTAAAACCAGCACTTGTCACACACACACACACACACGCTACCACTTAGGCAGCTTTAAGCTTTTGGACACTTTAATGAGATAGCTTTTAAGCTGGAACTAATCTCTAAGGCGGCTCAAATATTTTTGTGAAATTAGAAGACGAAATAACTTGCTACGCACATTTCCATTCCATTCTCTCGGCTCGTTATGCCATCAACAGAGCCATTAATGACCCAGTCAAGGACGAACAAAATATTAACACCCAGCCCAGCTGGAGGTCCTGAAATTACAAACCATTACAAGCGGCTTCCAGCCATTTTCAGCCCCATAAATTATTTTTCAATAAATTTTACATTTACATTTGCCTTCAACTCTTGGCACGTGTTGCATTTCTGTCGCTTAATTAGCAATAATACGGAATGCTTCAGGGTTGGAAAAACATCAATAGTATTCTGTCAGAGAATCGAGTTAATCTTTACTTTATACTGAAATCAGACGCGAAGAATGTAAATGCCCAAAACGGACATCAGTGTCGCACATTTTGAACACAACTCTAATTTTGTTCAGCAGGGACGAACTTAGTTTGCTTAATATTGACCGTGCTCAGGTTATAGACAAAGGTGTAGGAACCCTGAACAGTCAAACAGGGATACTGTAACAAACTGGGGTATAGCTTGACGAGGCCAAGGGTTACAGAAATGTACTTTAATTCGTCTGTGGTTGGAGTGCACGATGATTCCTTGAATGTTTTCAGAAAGAATAGGAAATACTGGAGATTTTACTCTATTTTTATTCGGGCTTCAATCTGGAGGAACTTATTTCTAATTGGATTTTTGGATGGGCTTTCTAGGCCAGACGGGGCCAATTTTTGTGCGTCCGCGATGTGACCCGCCTTCGGGTCACAGTCCTGAGTAATAAGAATGTCAATTCACAGAGCTCCGGGATGAAAATATGATTAATGACGCAAAACAGAGGGTGTGGAGGCAATGGCGCACTCTGATTCGAGGGTATGGAGGCAATAGGCGCTTCTAGAGAGAAATATGCTCCTACGGAGAATATGAGTTAGTAAACAGAGCCAAACAGCGCTCTAAAACACGAGTTTGACTGCAACTACGATACTATTTTAAGAAAAAATTCGGTTGAAAGCCAAGACCAAGAAAAATTTCCTGGGTCCATTGAACATTCTTCAGTCACAGCCACAGTAAAAGCTCTCAGCATGCAAAAACCTAATGCCTATACTGTCGCCTAAAACAGCTCGAATCCTAGATGGGCGGGTTGCATTTCAACCTTAAATTTTGTTATTCGGCCCAGTTCCGAATTTCCGTGTAAACGTTGTCTTCTCTTATTTAAAATTTTCAAATCAAAATGGAAGGTGCGAAGAATGTCTGTGGTTACTAGATCGGGTCGTTTCTTTTTGCCGAATTGATTGCACTTTTGCATTGAGCAGTCGGTTTCACTGGTTTTAAGAAATTCTTCTTTCAAACCGGATCTAGTAACCATAGATCTGATTGTCAACTTCCATGTAAAATTGTTCAATAGGTATAACACTCGGAACGTTTACACGAAAACCGAATCGGAATTCGGAACAGCGCCGATTATGAAAAAAAAAACTCCTGCCCAAAATTATACGACACTCCGAAAATTTTAGTTTTGACCCTCGTAAGTATGCAGAATGAAAGCTTAATGAAAAGTTCGATTTTTGCCTCAAGAAAAAAATGTTTGTCAAGGCAAGGGTATCATAATTATACGACACATTTCAATTACTACGGCTGGAGAGAAGTTTCAATTAATTTTTTTACATTTCTGCTATCAATTTAACGAGTTTGCAATAAAAAATGCCGCGTGGACGTTTGTTATCCGACGAGGAAAAGGAAGGATAAGAGCCTACAACGATGCTGGCTTAATGCAAGCCAAATATCCGGAATTGAATATGGTGTGAAGCGGCTAGCTCTGGAAGAAACCCCAAGTTGTCTAACCGTGAAAAACGTCGCATAGTACTGAAAGCTAGCAATTCGTTTGCTTCGTGCTCCACACTTGCCGCTTGTTGCAGTAAGCCTGTGTCACGTATGAGTGTTTGGCGGACGCTGCAATTATCGAGTGCATTGTCAGAGTCTTAAAGAAGGCTCCGTTCGAAGCCGCACCACAAAGCAGCACGACTTCAATTTGTGGAAAAAAAACTTGAGAAAACTGGTCCTCGGTATGAAATTTTACCTTTATTTTGTTCATACAGCTTTGTTCAATATTTTCATTTCGATAATTTTTTTCTGATGAAAAAATTAAATCTTGATGGCCCAGATGGGTTTCGGCACTATTGAGAGATTTGCGTAAGGATCCACTTATTTTTTCCAAACGCAACTTCGGAGGCGTATCTGCAATGGTTTGGGGAGCCTTTCATGCGTCTGGAACGCTTGATCTGTGCTTCACAAGCTCAGTATAAACAGTGGAGAATACAAAAAAGTATTGGAGGATCGTCTTCTGCCATTATTGGAAGAAAATATGGAAAGAGATCTTGTTTTTATGCAAGATAATGCATATATTCACAAGAGCAGAGAAACCCAGCGCTGTCTAATGATCACCATATAAATATTTTGGATTGGCCAGCGTGCTCCCGACCTAAACCCACTGAGAACATTTGGGGTATCTTAGCCAGGCGAGTTTACGCCAAAACAACAAATTTGAGAATGTCAAAAGCCTCAAAAGCGAAATTTGTCAATCTTTTGAGACCAAAATTTACTTTCCAAATTTAAGTGAATTGAATGCCTAAGAGACTTTTCAAGGTGGCGAAGGCTCAAGGTGGCTCTATTAATTATTAACTATTGCTTATGTTCCATTATAAGAATAAAAAAATTAACCAAATCCAACAAATTGACAGGCATAATTATGATACACTTGCAGACATGACAAAAAATCGAACTTTTGTGGAACACAGAAAACTTTTATATGAAATAATCTAATAAAATTTTTTTTCCAGATTGAAATCTTCTTGAAAAAAGATTTTCTATTTAGGTACAATGTTTAAGGTTTACCTACATACTGGAGAGTTCTGATCAAAAAGTAAAAGAGATCCTTGAGCTAAATATTGGAAAGATTATGGCCTGAATCAGGGAAGCGTCCAGACTTCGAAGAATGCTGCCTGAAAATCTGTGTAAACTGGAGTTATTTTATAGTTCTGACAAAACCGAAATACCAAAAAAAAAACAGCCAACAATCACAGAAACTTCTAGTGAAGACAAACTTCTCAGGCTGTTTGTAAGCCGACTAAGAGGTCAGTGAAGTAATACGACAATACGACGACAATAATTGTTTAAATGGGCCACCAATGGCAACTAACCAACATGTTGCAAGTAACCGACTACTACAAAGAAAGACTTAAAAACATCCTTAAAAACCGAAATCAGAAGCTGGCATATTAGTTTTTGGGTACTTTCACTTAATTTAAATTGGGAAATTAGGAAACACGCGAGCCCAATATAGCATCCGACTTCCTGCCCAACCGACCGAGTGGGGTAGCCGCTGTAGCAAATCTGCCTCATGGAAACCAAGCTTTTTTTATTTATTCTCTACCAAGGGTATTCAGACTATATTAAGTTTGTGCAAAAATATTAAACAGGGAGTAGAAATCATTCAGCATCAACAGCCGAGTCAATATAGCCATGCCCGAGTGTCATCTGTAAGTCTGTATCTCCGTATGAACTAATAGATCTCAGACATGGTAAGAGATAGAGGTTGGACATGTATGGGACATATACTTCGTAGACAGGGTGGTCCATCTAGTGTTTGGAATTTGAACTATTCATATGTCATTCGGAAAGCGACTAATATTTAGTAAAAACTTTGACATTTACGAAATGGGTCGCTATTCGCTTGAAGAAAGTTGGGAAATATTAAAAACATATTTCCAAAATGGTGAGTCCTCGACTCAAACTGTGCGTAATTTGAAAAAAATATTTAACAAAAAAAACTCAATTTATGGATCAATTCGTGAAGCGAGTTCGTGAAACTGGAATGTTGGTGGATAAACCAACCCGTGTACGTACTCGTCCGGTGCGCTCGACCGAAAACATTGCCAAGTCAGCCGTGGTGGCCATTTGACCGAAATTGATTTTCATAAATACATTACATGAACCAACCTTTTCAATAAATGTTCAACCTTTAAAAATATCCAGCCGTTTTTTTATGGCAAAATTAAATTCCAATTTTTAAAAGGACCACCCTGTACTGGCAGGCAGATAAATTTTTTTTGTTTGCACCACACACGCTCCCGCCTCCGCAAATTTGGAAAAATCGTCATATCTTCCACAGTTTTGGATATAAACGGTTCGTACCTTCTAAAGACCTTTAGTAATCAAGATAAGTTATCGATTATCACTTATTCCTGTGTTATCGGATGAACTATACTTAAGTTATGTCTAAAAGAAAGTTATCTGCCGCAGGTTGCTTGCTGGGTTGACAAATGGTCACAGTGGTGGCGCCATCTATTGGTCAGTTCTACAAATCCTTCAACGAGCAAGTGCAGATTCGCAGGTATAGAGCATATTACAGTGGGGCTTAACCGTGGCGCCTGTTACTTAAATCAAACTTTTCAGCTGTTTTTGACAACGTATCGTTGTGAATGTCAAAAAAATTACAATTTGTCAATGGAAACGCCAAAATTTTAGAAACGAAAATGATAAGAAATGAAGCCAGTGGAAATAGACTATAACTTTCAAGAAGCATTATTAAAAAACTAGATTTATCATTTCGCAGCTTATCAACCTCCTACATTTGCCTGTAAAGCTTCAGAAAAAAATCTTATAAAGACTGTTGAATAACATTTAATTGCATCTTATCTTTTTCATCATATTAAAAATGAGATTGTTTTATCTTATAGTCAAGCATAAAAAATCTTTATCCAAGATTGTTGAATTTGGGTTGAGATTTTCTGGTCTCTGTTGACTTAATTAACAACGTTTCGTCTCGGTTCTGAGTCTATAATATATGTTTTAGATCAACTTCCTCTGGTAGATGGTTTATTAGAGATTTTACGAAAAGCGCTGCCGTCAATCAACCAACAGTCTAAAGGCTGAGCTGAGCATCTCGTACTCTAATGGATTGTTTGGGTTTTGTGGTTAATGTTTTTTCTTTTTTCGATAAGTTTAGCTTTATTTTAATAAATTCTTTTTCCAATTGGACAGAGCACTCTGCTTAAATTATTTGAAACTTAATTTAACCGAACTCTCAACAAAATTTGTTATTAAATATTTTAGTATTAATTTATGGTGCAGCAGTGATTTTTTTTGATTTGTTGATTTCATTATTAAAGAGAAATCAACTATGATTTCAGTACAATTAACTGATTGGGGGTAAAGTTTTGCTTCTAATCATAATGAAGCGCAAAATTGTGCAACTCAAATGAAATATGAAAGGGAGGACGGCACATAGGACATTTAATTTAGATTAAGTGAGTTTCACTTCTCTGCCTTATCCCACCCCTCCTGCGTCCCCCATTTTCCAATTTCAAAATAGAGGGAAAATAAAACACAATAATTGAATTGATTTCTTTCATTCGGCTGCACCAAAGCTTAGCAGATTTTTTCTTGCACTCCCCCACCCCTTTACTGCTGTGCCTGTCTTTTGTTTTTGCTTGCCAATTTTTGCTGGCCAGCAAAATGAAAATTGAAAATTGAATATTTCCGCCGACACAAAAGCACAACCTCTGTTGCATTTTTTAGAGGAATTGGAGGGAAAAATTGCATCGTTGAGGTAGAAATATGACAGCAAAAGCGGAAAGTGAAAATAAGCCACAGCACCTTGGCAATTGGAGTTATCCGGAGACAGACTGAAAGTCGGAGAGAACAGCTGTTGGAGATTCAATAAAGTGCCTGCCCCACTAATCCTCAAAAAAAAAAAAAAAAAAAAGAAAGAACTAACTCCCCCGCTGGGCGCACTTTGGCCACAATTTAATTACATTTGCAACAAAAGAGAAGCCCAAACAACCCGCATTAGGGACACGCTGGGGTATTGAATTAAACCGACATTAAAATAGATGCTAGAGAGCAAAAAAAATAGCAGCTAAGTAGAGGGAGGGCGAGCGAGAACTGTGCATAAAATCCACCACAGAAAACAATGCACAAATCCTATTTGAGCGTCGCTTGCAATTAAAAACAGTCGAGAACGAACACACATGGGCCACCAGAGCCACCAGAACCACTAAAGCCGGAAGTACACAAATCACATAAAACACAACGACAGGAAACTGGAGATGGCCCTGGCGACTTTGGTCTGTTGATCGGGTGTGGCGTGAGTCCATCCTCAACATAAAAAAGTAAACAGCGTCGACACTGATTCAAAAATGTATTCAAAATGTACAAAAAAAAGGGAACAAATATAAAACCCTTAAATGGGAAAGGGGACCATAAAAATGGTGTCCTCTCTCTTTCACTCGCTCCTCTTTAAGCCGCATTACAAGTGCAGGCAGAGCTCTGAATTGGGATTACAACCGACCAACTGCAGCTGTGTCCACCAAAAGCTGGACTAGCTCTGATTGTATGGGCAAATGGCGCGGTTGGGTGTATGGATAAGGGTCAACATGCGATTTTAGTGGCGCTTTTCATGTTATCAAGCGAGTCCATTTAAATGTCCTGATAAATTTATGACAAGTGTCTGATAATTGAAATGGTCAACGGTGAGAGGGGAGGGGGAATATATTTAAAATTCTCGTCTCTTGGCCTAATTGCATGGCATGTGGTTCTCCGCGTTCCTTAACCAAACGTTGAACTTTAAAACTCTGACTTTTTTATCACTCGCCAGTCATCGGCCGCTTCACTTTATTTTCTCATTTCCGGGCGTCATCTTCGAGGGCAATCTCTGTGTGTTTCGCTGTGTCTGTGTGTTGGTGCGCGCAGGTGTCAAAAACAGCGCCGCTAAAATTCTTTTTCTTCTTCCCCGTGTACTTACTTTTCGTTTTATGTTTTGTCACCGTGGGCAAAGTTTTTCGCCGCCCCATCTTTGCCTTTACTTTCTCCTCGGCTGTTGCTGCTGTTGTTGCTCTTCGAACAACTGACACTTACAACTTTGCCGTTGTCGTCGTTGACATTTTTATACATCATCTGTCCTGGTGTTGCTGTTCCATCTCTCGTTTTCTGCGCTTTTGTTCTTTATTTAATTTCACTCACACTTGAATTTCTACATAAAGTTTATGCCTTTCACTGAGACGAAAAGTGCCCTGGCTTTCGTTTTTATTTATTTTATTAGGCATATGTGAGTGAAATTTATTTCGGTGAATTGTGGGGGGAAAGAAAAAACAAGCATCAAATTTCTTAATATTTAATGGCAATCAAACAGATTCTGAGCAGGAAATCATAAAAGTTTTTGTTTTCATTTTTGGGCATAATATTTTGTATAGCATACTTAGGCGGGCGATCGGTTGTGAGCATGCTAAATGCTCGTAGGCATAGAGTTTAGCGAAGGGATTCCTTGATTTGATTTTCGTCACAATACTTCGAGTAAATAATACAGCACGTCAAATGAATTCATCTCCGTCTGTAGCGAGGAGGCTCAAACAACATTTTTTGTATCACTCATACGCAGTGTTGTCATCTTAAAATAACTTTATTTCATACTAGCAAGTTTTAGTTATGAGCACACACCATTTACATGACCACCACTTTCTTGTCTAAAAACATAAATCAAAACTTTAGTTAAGCTTACTACTGAGGTCGTTAGTTTCCTTCAGCTGTCAAAATCCATATAAAACAAGTGAGAAAGTCGGTCAAGCCCGACTGTATCATACTCTTTACCTGGTGTAGAAGCTGAATGCAGCGCAGCTGCTGTTTCTCTCTCTCTCTTTGGTGAATGAAATGCGGTGTTGGTTGTTGTGGCGGGGAGGAGGGGTTTTGGATTTTTTTGCTCATAACTTGAGAACCGCTCATCCAATCTTTATCATTTCTTTGGCCAAATCGATACATATTACTAATGACTAACTAGACGGACATGTCTATATCGACTCAGCTGTTGATGCTAATCAAGAATATATATACTTTAAAGGAAATAAAGATTTTTCTCCCTGTTCACATACTTTGTAAAAACTTAATATACTGTATGTACCTTTAGTACAGAGTATAAAAACTGCTTAAGAAATTTTTCCTTGCCTCATTTTGTTGTTGGGAAAGCAAAGCACAACAAAATTCTATGGACGCAGCATTTAATTGGCTATTCTGGTCTAGAGAGATGAATTTTGGGCATTTTTAAAAATTCAATAAAAACGAGAAAGCAAAGCTAACTTCTTAAAGCTTCTTAAGCTTAAATACACTTGAAAAAGATTAGAGGTTTCGACTAAAATATTAACCGTTACCGAGTTTATGAGCGCTAATATTAAAAATAAAAAAGTTTTTCACTAAAACCCATTTTCCAACTTGTAATGCTTGGGGTTTTATTCTATATTTAGTTGTTGTGTATTGTTCGGTAATCACAATTGAACTGAATATTTCTAGCATCTGTTCTAGGCTCCTACATCTCTTCCTTATTTTGGTAAGTGGGTGGAAACTGTTTGGAAAGTTTGTGGCAATTGGGTGGAGAGTGGGTGGGATGTGGATGGGAAGTAGGTGTGCATTGGTTCTATACTGTTGAAGGCGCAGAGAAGCGCGACGGGTTATTGCTAGTAAAGTATATATATTCTTGATCAGCATGACAAGCCTAGTTTATATAGCCATGTCCGTCTGTCCGCCCGTCTGTCCGTCCGTCTGTCCGTCCGTCTGTCCGTCCGTCTGTCTGTCCGTCCGTCCGTCTGTTTCTATGCTATCTCCTCCGTCAGTTTTAAAGCTATCTTAACCAAACTTTGCACGAAGTCTTTTGGTATAAATACGCTGCACATTTGTCGGAACCGGCCGGATCGGATGACTATAGCATATATCTGTTTGTTTTCAATGCTATCGCTCCAAACCTCGATTTATAAGTTTTCTATGATTTCAAATAATTTCACCAAGAATTATCAAAATCGGACAACCAGATAGTATAGCTGCCATACAAAAAAGATAGGTCTGAAAAAAAGTCTTGGTAGGAAAAACTTTTTTGTTTTCAATGCTATTATTATTATTATTCATATTACTACCACACAATTTCTTGTCAAGTTTGATCTAAATCGGATGACTATAGCATATAGCTGCCATAGGAACGATTGGTCAAAAAAGTAGTTCTAGTGAGAAAAACTTTCTTTTTCAATGCTAGCGTCCTTATATTTTCCATATTTGAATATTATCTACTATTTCGACACAATTTTGGAGAATTTTAATTTTAGTTTAATTTCATTTAATTTTAGTCAATGTTACATTGTAATTGGAAATTGTTTTGTAGTGTCCCTGAAGATGGTTGCCGAGGAGCAACTGAAAAATATTGGAAAACAGCATCTACATCTGTGTGTTTTACTTGACCTCGAGCCTGCAATACTTAAATTCTACGACTTAGAAAGGTCGCTAACTATCAACTTTTTTCTTTTAATTAGTTGAGTTACTGTCGTTTTACTGAAGTACTACTTTTTTACCTTATTTTCCCACTTTGATGGACTGCGAATAGTGCATCCAAAAAATACAGGAAAGCTAACTCCACATTCCTATATTGTGAATTCAGTCTTCGCTCAGCATGCTCCGAGGTATTTCTTTCGTGTTCCTCATCTCGTGGTGTTCACCATCTCGTAGGCGCTCCCCATCTCTGTAGTCCGTCATCACCAGATCAGTTCCCCGGTTTCTCAGGATATTTAACTTACCCTTTTAAGGCTCCTTTACTCGAAGTGGTAGGAAACAAAAATATTTTTATTGTTGTTTATTTCCGAATTTTAATCCTCGTCGACCAATGTATGCTTGGGGTTTATTCTATATTTAGTTGTTGTGTATTGTTCGGTAGTCACAATTGCACTGAATATATCTAGCATCTTATATTTGGGCAAGACCTCTAAATCTAGCGTAGAGTTCCAGGTTCCTACGCGATCGACCGGTAAGTATCCGATCCCGGCGGTTCCGACATATGAGCAGCGTGCAGTCAAACGAGGACTCTGTGCAAAATATCAGCTCGATAGCTTCAAATCTGAGGGACTAGTTTGCGTAGAAACATACAGACGGAGAGACAGATTTTTATCGCTCAGCTTACTAATACTAATAATAAAATAATCCATTTTGAAAAAATGCATATTAATAAAGATTTGAAAAATAATGTTTTTTTAATGTAGCGAGCTATTATTAAAATATCGAACTGCAGGACATCTGACATATGACGCGTTTGCATTAACATGAAAATTAACCAGTAAAATGATATAATGCGACATATTTTGATCCCACGAAAGTATACGAGATACCAATATGAAAAACACAAAGTAGTACTTAATACAGCGTATACTTCTGCATCATTAAGTCAAAAATCGAATTTTTTGAGTTATGCCAGTCTTAAAGTAAGTGAGCGATATGTAGTTTATGTGGTCGGAGATGATTCCTTCTATGGGTTGCAAGCTTCTAGGCGAAATTAAAATACACTTTTCAAGTGTATACAAATTTAGATTAAATATATTTTTAGGCTGTTCACCAGCTCTTGTAAAAGCGTAAATCAAAAAGCGTAAATTCAAAAAAAAAAAAACACATAGGAAAAAACTTACCAACTTTTTGTTGCCCTAGGGTATGTTTATAAAATCGCTCGTAAAAGTGTAAAAACTTGAAGTGTTCAAAGTATCGGGTCAAAATACTTGGTATCGTGCTTATCTGATACAGAAATTTAGATACATTTTTTTTAGGCGTTGGCTGAGTGGATATCCCCTTGTATTTAATGATATTTCGGTTCTAGTCCCGTAAAGCAAGGATCTGTAATAATTTTTTTTATACCCTTGGAGAGGGTATATTATTGTCGGATTTGAACGCATAGAAGTATACATCTCCGACCCTATAAAGTATATATTCTTGATCAGCGTGACGAGCTGAGTCGATAGAGCCATTCCGTTTGTCCGTCCGTCTGTCTGTCTGTTTCTAGGCTAGTCTCCTCGTCAGTTTTAAAGCTATCTCAAGCTGAAACTTTGCACGAAGTCTTTTTGTATAAATACGCTGCACATTTATCGGAACCGGCTGGATCGGATGACAATAGCTTATAGCTGCCATAGGAACTATCGGTCGAAAAAGTGGGTTTTAGTGAAAAAATTTTTTTGTTTTCAATGCTAACGCTCCCAACCCTCGTATTTATAAGTTTTCTATGATTTCACATAATTTCACCGAGATTTATCAAAATCGGACAACTATATAGTATAGCTGCCATACAAAAGATTGGTCTGAAAAAAAGTCTTTGTAAGAAAAACTTTTTTGTTTTCAATGCTATCGCTCCCAGGTGTTCCTAATCTTTTTTTTTAATAACAAAAAAATTTGTCAAGTTTGATTTAAATCGGATGACTACAGCATATAGCTGCCATAGGAACGATCGGTCCAAAATTTAGTTCTAGTGAGAAAAACTTTTAAGATGAATATATCGTGTAGCCATATAAAAAACTGGCAGCATATATCATCGCTCGAAGGGTATATAAACTTCGGTACAGCCGAAGTTAGCTTCCCTCTATTTTTTTATTTAAAGTACCAAAAATATAGCCGAGATCTGAAAAGATGTTTAATTACAAGCGATAATATAAAAAAAATCGGCTTGCATGGTTCGAACACACGACTACCAGTTTATGAGTTATGTATACAGTGCTCTACGCCACTGAGGCGTCTGAAATTCTTTGTAAATATTAAGGGCCTGTAAAATCAGCTAGTTTACCATATGAACTAGCTCATGTGTGGTAAATTTTCCAATTACGTTTTTTGATGCCGAAAAACACCCAAAATTGATTTTGAAAATAAAAGCTTAAAGTCCAAAATGTCTAATTGGAAAGTTTAAGGCGCTTAAATTAACAAAAACCGAAACCGCGGTTTAAGTTTGTTTGACAGTTTTTTTATTGTCATTAGAATATTTGGAATCATCTAAATTAAAATCAGAATCAGAATGGAATTCCCTTGCAGGAATACTTCCTATTCAAATCGGTTTAGTAGTTTGAATAGAAGCCAAAATATTTCAAATACATTAATTTCTTGCCGAGGAAAAAATATTAAAAAATACAAAAATATTGTTTAAATTTTTAAAAAAGAATTGATGAAAAAATCGATGGAAAAGACTTTAAAATTGAAAGAAACTAAGTGAACTTTTTATTATATTTATAAAAATTCCAATTCAAGAATAGTTTATTTATTTGTATTTAAATGTCTCATAACCTTGCCCATATTCTGCGTGGCAGTAAGAGTCACGAAGTGGTTTCCTTGCGCGAGCTGGACAATGTCATACTAAAGCTTACATCCACTACGTCAGTTCGCCCTGATAAAAAATTGGCAGAGTCCACTTTGGCTTCAATTTGCATGAATACGAGAGCTTTATTCCTCTCGCAGCCCATGTTGCTGGAGTTGCGGGCTCCGGTGAAAATCTGTGGCGACATACATGGCCAGTTCGAGGATCTGTTGAGATTATTCCAGACCTGCGGCTTTCCACCTGCGGCGAATTATTTATTTCTGGGCGATTATGTGGATCGAGGTCACAGGTCCTTGGAAACGCTGACCTTGCTGTTGGCCTTTAAGTTGCGCTATCCCAGGACATTCTTTCTGCTTCGAGGCAATCACGAGTCGGCGGATGTGAATCGTGTATATGGCTTCTTTGATGAGTGCAAGCGGCGTTATAGCATCAAGTTGTGGCGCTATTTTGTGGACTGTTACAACTGTATGCCGGTGGCGGCCATTATTGAGAACAAAATTTTTTGCTGTCATGGAGGACTGAGTCCGAATTTGGATAATCTTGATGATATACGGCTATTGCCGCGACCCACTGAAGTGCCCAGTTGGGGCTTGATGTGTGATCTCTTGTGGTCCGATCCAGATGTCAGTACCAAAACTTGGGCGGCCAATGATCGTGGTGTAAGTGTGACCTTTGGCGCGGCTGTGGTGGAACACTTTCTGCAACAGTTTGGCTTCAATTTAATTGTGCGTGCCCATCAAGTCGTGGAAGATGGCTACGAGTTCTTTGCGGATCGGCAGTTGGTTACCATCTTTTCAGCTCCGAACTATTGCAATATGTTTGACAATTCGGCGGCGGTGATGACTGTGGATAATGACTTGGTGTGTCAGTTTGTGATCATTAAACCGATACAGCAAGCGCCAGTTCTAATGGTACAGCAACCGGATTCAGCGCACGCCAGAGGTGGTTATAAAAATTACTAAGCGTCAAAATTTTAATCCCTTAAGAAACAAGCAATAAATAAAATGGAAATTGAAATTTAATTAAAAGCCGACTTGGTGAGGTTGAGGGTAAGAATGAGAATGGGAACGGGAGATAAACCCTCGAAAGTGACGACAGCTTTTGTTTGACTTTGTAAGATGTCTACCTGGTCGCACTTTTCACTACAAAAATAATTTCATATGTAAATATTTTAAATTGTGGCCAGGGAAGGAGTCCAGGCCTCAGGGAAGCGCTCATTTGTGTACAAGAAAAAACAAAACAAAACACAAACAACAGTTAAGCAGCCGTAATTTATACATTCGTGTGTGCAAATATCAACAAAAAGTAGCATCACCCCAGACCTACCTAAGTGTTGCTGTATGCGTGTTTGTGTGTGTGTGTGTGTTTATGTGTAATTACCATTTACACAAAACAAGAAAATGTCTGCCATAAATAATTATGATGTGTTCAATTGCAATTGCCTATGGCAACCAACAGCCACACGTTGCGTATACTTGATTTTTGCCTTGACTCGTAAATCACCCTAAGAATTATATTGTAATTAAATTCTATATATGTTTTTTTTATGTTTCGATAATTTATTACACAATTTTATACAATTTAAATCAATTTGCAGTAAGCATTTCTGTGTAAATAGTTTCATCACATGTGTCAGTTATATTGTTACATTTATTTTTTGCTAGACTACAGGGCCAAAGGATCTCCATGAAGATAAATTATTATTATTTCATTAAAAAGGAACACGTGAACAAAACTTTTGTCTTTGCATACGCCAAATAATTAAGTCAATCTGGAACATCTAGAACAAAAATGGGAACATGGCTGTATATATAAAAATGTGTTGCCTACTTTTAAGCTGTTCGATGCATTCAAAATTAAAATTTTAAGTAAAAATTGGAAATCGGTTTGATTATTTGTAAAAGGGCTTGGCCTTGTTGCGGAGCTCATGGTAAAGTCAAGTCTATCTACAATAAGAAATATTCAATATTATTCCTTATTTTTAAGAAAATGCTTAAAAAATAGAAAATTGTACTAGATTTCAGGGCAATTTTTCTAAAAAACTTAGACAATTTTTGCTGTTAGGTCGATTAAAATTCCCAAGCGGTTATGGCAGCGTTGGCATGAGGTGGAAGAGAAGGGGACAGTAAAGACTTAAAAAGTTTTAGGGGAGGTTGGGTGGAAGCGACCACAGCCAACCCGTGTGGTTGTGATTTTAAATCAACCTCTCCCCAAACCTCTTCGGTTTTTTGGTTTTTGTACCATCCTCCCATCACCACACCACCACCACCACCTCCTCACACTAACCCACTTTTTTCTAAGCTATATATATATATATAATTAATTTAGAATTAAAGGCATTGTCAATTTTTTTTTTTACTTACTTTACTGGGACTTGAACTTGACCTCTCTCAAATACTGAACACTCGGACGACGCCTTAGCCCAATTGACTATTAGCCTTGAGCAAAACGTAGGGACATAACCATAGTTAATAATGTGCACAGTTGGTCAAGTTGACATGACATTCGCTTAGCAAACGTGGAAAAAAAAAAAAAAAAAAAAAGGCCCCTCGCTACTCAACCCACCACCCATATAGGTTGCATACTTTTCGATATAAAAAAAAAAATTAAAATTATATAATAAATTTAAATTAATTACCTGTAATAAGTATATTTAAGTTATCAATAACGGTCTTACTCGTTTTATATATATTTTTTTAATGTTTGTTTTTTAATGTTTTTTTTGTGCAAAACCTTGAGTAAAAATCATACATA
Organism: Lordiphosa stackelbergi; assembly: GCA_018904235.1. NCBI lineage: Eukaryota > Metazoa > Arthropoda > Insecta > Diptera > Drosophilidae > Lordiphosa > Lordiphosa stackelbergi. Next base: position 42,978 of record JAEIFU010001448.1, on the reverse strand, counting down.
AGAATTTGTGTGGCGCATTTGGAGCTAAAGTGCTTATATCTGCCACTCAATAAGAGCAAAAGTTGTGGTCGAGTGGATAAGACATTAGAAAATATCATGGACTGGGATCCAATCCCTGTAGGAACATACTTTTTTCATTAAACGGTTCTTTTAATTGTTTTTTATAATTTTTTTTTTTTTTTTTTTTTTTTTACCTGTACCCATTAAAAATGGGTAAAAGGGGATCATGAAGTTGTGCAAATGTATGTAACAGGGAGAAGGAAACATTTCCGACCCTATAAAGTATATATATTCTTGATCAGCATCAACAGCCGAGTCGATTGAGCCATGTCCGTCGTCCGTCTGTCCGTCTGTCCGTCCGTCTCGTCTTTTTTTTTTAGCGTCTGTCTGTATGAACGCGTCGATCTCTGAGATGGTAAAATAGAGCTTTGACATGTATGGGACAAATGCTTCTTTTATCTGTACGCAGATCAAGTTTGTTTCAAATTTTGGCCACGCCCCTTCCGCCCCCGCAATTTTTATAAAATCGATATATCTCTCACAGTTGTAACGATAGACAATACGAAACTTCTAGAGACTAGATGGTAATTAGCTAAATACTACTTGGCTGAAGACATGATAAAAATCGCATAGACGGTTCGTCAAACTAGAGCAAAAAAACAAATGGAGGGAAGAAGCGTTTGTTTTTTTTGTCTCCTCTTGTTCTCACTTCTCTCTTTTATATTTTTCTATATATCAGGGCGAATTTCTAGATTAATCTTTCTAAATTTTAGGGTGAATTTATAAAACCAATTTTTCTAAATTTAAGAAACACTGTTTTTCTTAAAATAAGGGGCGTTTTACTCTACTTTTAATGGCTTTCGCCCTATTTTAAGAAATCGTGCTATGCATTTATTTTTAATCTGTAAGCAAATCTGCCCTAAATTTAAGAAAGATTTTAGGAAAATATATAGAAAAGAAAAATACGCAAGTTTCTAAATTTAAGAAATTAATTTCTAGAAAATTCATTTTCGGGTTATGCTTTCTAAATTTAAGAAAAATGTTCATAAACAAGTAATTTTTCTACAATAAAGAAAAAAAGTTATTTTATGGCGAATTTCTAAAATCTAGAAAATATATTTTTTTAATGTACTTACAAACTGTGAGATATTGTAGATAGGGATTTAGTTGCATTTCTATAGCCAAATTTTGTGGCATAAACTCTAAAAATAAAGCTAGGCCCTTGAAATTTTGTGTAAATGTGTCTTATATTAAACTAGAATTTCGAAAAAAAAAATGTCGTCAATTGGGCCACGCCCTAACTTCCCGCCCTTACAACTACCTGAAATGGTATGGACAAAACGTCAATTTTTTATAAAAATCGAACTTTTAGATGTGCAATTTGGCACATTTGACAAATCGGAACATAGGTACTTATGTGTATTAACCACGCCCCCTGCCACTTGCCCCTTCCCAACCGCAAATTAGTCTGTAAGGCAAGTTCGGAAGCCAATTTTCTTTTCAATCGTAGCCCTCCCTCAGTATAGCTTAATTTTGGTCGTCCCATATTGGAGGGTGATGATCTTGCGGTATTTTCATGATCAATTTCCACTTCCAAATTTTTTAAAAGCCATTCTGAGTGCATGGTTTTATATCTTGACAGATATCTTTGGCATTTTGGCAAATATCGATTTATATGAGAGACAAATCCTTTTAATTTGGCTTTAACTTGATCTATATTTTTTATGCTTAAATCGTTTTTGTTGATCTCTGCTTTAATGTATTCAGTTATGCCATCTGCATTTCGATTGTTGCTGTTCCAAATATCGATCAGAGTTTCGTGCGAAAACTCATATGTCACTAAAAATGCATATTATTCGATAAAGCGCAAAAATGCGCAAAAAAGATTAATAACACTATATACCAGGGGCTTTAACAAATAACTTGCCATTTTTAGTTGCTTGCGCCTACATGCGCCGCAAAAGTATTACTCCACGGAACACAATTACATTTGTTATTTTTCTGCAAAAAACACAATAAACAAAACAACAGACAACAACAACAAAACACAAATTTCGTTTCTTATCACAGCAGATATCAATTTTACATACCGTGAGCTTCGTTTTCCATATTAAACTTGATTTTTTTATTGAAGCTTTGCCTATTTATTTACTTTGCAAATACAATGAACTGGTTACGTCAATTTTCACAAGGACGTGCTTTGATAAATCAGCTGACTTCAGAGAGCTGCCACAAGAGAAGAGTTGCCACCCGGCCGAAAAAAAAAAATATTTTTTAATCTAACTGAAGTATTCACTTTTAATAATTAAAGTCACTTTTTGAAATTAATACCATCGATTTTTTGACTTTATGCCAGAAAAATCGTCATTTCGCCCAAAATAAATTATTAGTTTTGTTTAACTGGAAAGCAAACATTTGTTATTCCCACACAAAAATTCAAATTTTCCGCCCGCCAAAATAAAAATGATACCTTGCAACTCTAGCTGCTGTACGGATACGAGAGAACGGCGTACGTAAATATGAAGGCAAGAGTTTTGCTTTAATTCAAATAAATGCCTCTCCGCACGACAGATGGCAATCGACGATTAAGGGAAGAAGCAAATCCGTAAGGAGACGCTAGAGTGCACCCGTCTTTGATCCGCATCGGACCGTCTTTCTAAGTCAGACGATATACGTAGGCAAAATCATAAGGGTAATGATGCTGTGCTCGAAAATAACATTGGGCCGGACACGCATTATTCAATTCAAGCAATCGGAGGAAAGGTTGGTCAGACTTAAAGTCAGTTCTTTCCAGGCTGCAGCCGCAACTTCCATGTCGCCCATTGTGACATTGGGGGCCAAGTCTTTAAGCTCCTTCATAAAAGCCAAGCAAATTTCGCTCTGGACATCTGTTCGATGCTTTCCCCTTTATAATTAATTTTATAACAATTTCGGAAGAATAATAAAAGCCAACATTTGAGCGGCTTCTCGTCATTACTTTGGCGCCGGCGTTGCCACTATATTCAACTCAGATTGACAGCAATCGACTTACAAATTGCACAATAATTAAGCAAAAGATCAACGGAAAAATTATTGCTAGTTAATCTAATTTTTTATCTTTGTTTTAACACAAAAATCGATATTGTATTAACTTTAAAACGAAGTTCGATTAATTTCGAAATTCAAATGTTAAAAGGTGGCAACACTGTAATTCTAGCGATTTGGTGAGTTGCAGTGAATGACCAATTTCACTAGCGAATTGACTAGCGATTTTACTAGCGATTTAGTAAAATGCTTATTTAATAAACTTAACATGTTAAATATTTAATTTTTTGATGTATATTATTTACAAATTGAACACCCTTGAAGACTCAATAAGCCTTATTTTTATTAAAATGCATTTTATGGTCTTTTTAAGCAAATCGCCGACTCAAGAGTGCGCGATTTGCAAATCACTCCGAAAACATGCTCTGTGGCAGGCCGAAATCAAATTCGAGCGGATTTAGAGCCAAAGGAATTCTGTGGCACCCCTGTATATAAAGTTTAGGTCAGAAAAGAATATTTCATGCGTTGCAAACTTCTGGGCAAAATTATAATTTTTTGATTTTAAAAAACATGGGTCCGTCGAATATGGGCAACCCTGTATTCTATAGCTGTCATAGGAACTATCGGTAGAAAAGTGGGTTTTTTAGAAAAATAGTTTGTTTTAATGCTGGCGTTCTTAAACTCTGATGTATTAAAAACAATTCGTAAGTGGGTATAAAAACTTCGGCAAAGACGAAGTTAGCTTGGCCTTCTCGTTTTTCAAAGCGTTTATTTACATTATTTACATTAGTTTTTTGGTACCTTTTTCTGGCTCCTTAAACTCATTTTGCGCTGAATACATTTTTCCTGCATGAGCTATCTCCTCTATCAGATATTCGTGTTACAGTGCATTTACGGATTGTGATTTAAGCTTCTAGAACATTTTTACAGTTTAGTCTTGTTATGAGTATGCGTTTCTTGATTTAAATTTCCTTGTGTGACGATCTTTAGGTGGAATCTTTCAGCCTTCTTTATTTTTCCTAGCGTGGTCGCAGTAGTTTCCTTGCTAAGGTGGTTTAGGTGAGCAATCAGTCTTTCTGATAGACTCTGGCCTGCTTACTCATGACCTCGCCATGACTTTGAGGTTTTCCTTAATGATTCTCGTCCTCATGTACGAATAAGCCCCGGTTATGCGTCTTAGGATTTTGGCCTGCAGAATCCTTATGCGATCTAGGTGCGATTTTGCTGCTATGCCGTACACCTGTAGTCCGTACCTCCATGCAGGTGCGAGTATGGTTTTGTATATGAGTAACTTGTTTCTGAGTGACAGTTTGCTCCTGGAGTTCAGCAGCCAGCTCATCTTTTGAGTCTTGAGCTGTATTGATTTGACCAGACCGCTAATCTGCGATTTGAAGGTAAACCTTCGATCAACGTATACTCCTAGGAATCGGTAACCTGCAAAGTGGTCCAACAGCTCTCCTTGGAGAAAAACTCCTGGGCAATATATATATTCCAATTTGAGCACCAATTTCAGATTCTTCTTAAATACTCTTGCATCATGTCAGAAGCGGTATATAGTATATGCAGGGATCCCTTGCCAACAGTGCAGTGTCGTCTGCAAAGGTAGCTATCATAAAATCGTTTCTGTCGACGATTTGGGGAATAATTTAATTGAGAAATCTTTCTCAAAATAGCTCCAAACCTCTGTCTGTAATAACACCTAGAGAGCCGTCATCACCTATTGCAAAGATCCTCCATAAGCTCGTCCATCACTTCATTTACAGCATCATGGTCCATACCTAAAGATGTCTGATGTATTCATATTTCTACAGGCTTGTATTTAGCTTGATTTGTACACCTACAATCAATGCATTATATTTCATGAAGCGCTAGGTCTATTCTTCGCTTAATCAGTGCTTCTTGTAAACTTTCTGTTGGCATTTTTATTTTGATTTACATTTACGTATCAAGCTTTGACTCACAAGTGACAGCTGAATTCACAGCCTGCCAAAAACAGCTGATTTCCGCCAATAATTTCGAGGGAAAACCTTCTAGGGGTGCTCAATAATCCTGAATAATTTTTTCGGGAAGGACCGCAAGTTATCAAGACTATACGTCCAGACATGCATTAATTTTCGGTGGACCGTGGTTCTGCACTAGTTGAATTACAAAGGAATGTTTTTGCAAACTTTTACGCCAATTTAATATAGTTAAAAATTTTTGGCTTATAATAGACAATTACCGCGTGGATAAGGGAACTAAAGCTTCGACAATTCAACTCAGTACACCAGAAATCAACAGGGGGTGATGGTAGTATAAAACGCTGCTGGGCTTGCTGATTAGCCGCCTTTTTTTTATTGCTTGAACTTTTCAGCTTCAGAGTGGGATTAACGATTCCATATCTCGTAAACTATTTTAAATTTTGCTTTCATGTCTTTAGCAAGTTGTTGCTCTTGGCTTGGCCTACAAAACATTTCTTTGTTGCAAATCAAAAAATTACATCTTTGTACTTAAAATTACAAAGATGTCCAAAATCCATGTTTTCACATCTTTTTTCCAGTTTTTCAACTTTTTCCTGAAACCCGTTACAAATTTGGACAAGTAATGTAGGTAAAAGTTCTTGCTATGACCGAAATATAGAAAACCGTTAGTACGAACAAACTTCATTTAAGTACTCCTTCAAATAGTTAAGAGCCCAAAGCAAAAAAAAAAAAAATTATCTGTAAAAAAGCAAATAAATTAAGTTTCTTTAGTTACATTTCTTAAGTATATTTTTTTTTTTTAAATTTTATTGATTTAATAAAAAACAATCGAAATTTTTGATTGGGTCAGCCAATTGCTTGCAAAAACGGTAATTTTTCGAGATTTGATTAAAATTATACATACTTTAAAGCCATTAACTATAGGGGGGACCAATCGAATGAAGTTGGTATGTTCCATCCGATTGCTTATTTTAGTCTAAGCTACTGTTTTCTTCATTGCTTACTCAAATTCGTAATAATTTTCAAGAAAAAATTGAAAAAACGTACAAAATGAGGCTACAACATGATGATTATACGACATTTTTGCAATTTTGAGCTTAAAGATGCGACTATTTTGACTTGTTACTTAGAAATGTTTTGTAAACCAAGTCAAGAGCAACAACTTATTTCAGACGTCAAAGTAAATTCCAAAAAGTTTACGAGATATGGAGTTACAATCCCAATTATATGCTTAAAACTTCAAAAAAAGTGCTATAAAAAGAAATCGGTAAAGCTTACCAGACCAAACCCAGCGAAGGAAAGGGGTTTTGTGGACTACCATCATACCCTTTCAGAATTTTGTGGTCCCGACCGTAGCAACTTTTTTGAGTGTTAAAAATAAAATAAATAATTTTCTTAAAGAAAAATTAAAAAAAAATAATAACAAAAATATAGTAAAAGTATTTTCAATATTTAAAGCAAGTAGACAATCGTGGTAATTAAACAATTGAGTAAAGGTGTAAGTGGAAACATCGAGAATATGACCTTAAGATTTGATTAGGGGACATCCCGATGCAATCCACCCACAGCTTCATAATAAAGCTTAGAGGGATTCGTGAGTCCGACTCAGTATTAATGCAAACGAGAAAGGCAAAGCTAACTTCGTCTGTACTGAAGTTTTGATACACTTGGAAATAGCTTGTCTCAACGGTTAGCGACTTTCGACCAAACTTCGCAGATCAGCTTAAAAACATTACATAATATTGAATTACGACCGTGTTTGAGAGCAGTAATATTGAGAACAAAACCCGTTTTTCTTACTAAAACCCATTTCTCCGGAGCGAACATTTGTATGGCAGCTACAAGAAGTAGTCATCCGATCCGGTCGGTTCCGACATATTAGCAGCGTGCAGTAAAAAGAAGATTTCAGTAAAGTTTGAGCTCGATAGCTCCAGTAAAACTGAGAGGGACTAGTTCGCGTAGAAACAGACAGACGGACAGACGGACGGACGGACGAGACGGACGGACAGCTTAATCGACTCAGCTCGTCATGCTGATCACATCATATATACTTTATGTGGTCGGAGATGATTCCTCTTATGCGTTGCAACCAAGTAAAATTGTAATTACACTTTTGAAGTGTATAACGAGAGCGTAAGTTAAAGTCGGCTCTTACCAAATTTCGATATACCCGTTACTCATGAAAAACATGTTTAACAGTGTTCCTGTTCCTTATGTGACCATCCAAAAAGTATGCAACTTTTTTAGGTGGGAGGAGTGGTAGCGGGGGCTGTGGTTCACTTTTGCTCATAACTTGAGAACCGTTCATCCGATCTTTTTATCTCTTATTCGGCAAATCGATTCGATTTGCTAATTACTAACTATCTCTCTAGAAGGTACGAATTGTCTATCTTAAAACTGTAGGAGATATAACGTTTTTCCAAAATTGCCGGGGCGGGATGCTTATTACAAACATCAGAACCAAATTTAATATTCTATTTTAAAATAGCCCCAACAATCGTATAATAAATCAAAAAGTGTGCTTAATATGTTAATTAAGGTAAAGTACTTCTAGTCTTTTCCCCAAATTACATAACCGAAGGCACAACATCGTTTCTTTTTCATTAATATTTCTATCAAGTGGCGGCTTTAGAGCACGTGGCGCACATTGCTCTAACAGCTGTAGGTACGTAAACAAAAGCCATATGACGCGTCCAGCTCTCTTTACCAGCAGAGCTTTTCATCTCTCTCTCATTTTCCACTCTCTCCCAAGTGCTGCTACTGGCATAACCGTTTCGCTCAGCTCTGGTGGGTGGAAATCCCAACTTCACTTTCACTCGTGCAATCTTTCAATCAGTTTATTGTGGCAAGCCGAAGCTAAAGGTTGCCTCGTTGGCGGTGCCAGTGCCACATCGTCGTCACGTTTAGCAGCAGCCTTCAACTCGTGTGAATTCATCTCGCGCTTTCAGTTCGTGTGTAAGCCTCAGCAGGACAACAAGAGCGCGGAAATTCGGTTTGTTGTGTAACAATAATAATAAAAATTTCATATTAAAAACGCCAAAGGCTTGTCCTTCGTTCACGTCCTCGACTATGGATGATGGCTACGTGATTTTTTATAAAGTGCCTCTGCAAATAAGAAAATAAGAAAAGGTGCGCGTGCCACATCCGTCAATGGCCATCAGTGCTTCACCCTCGACCCTCGAGCCTCTTCCCTTCCGCGTGTTGTCGCTTTATTTGTATGTGTTTCACTTGGTTGGCTTTCTTTTAGCCGTATGGCTGGAACTGAACCGAAAATGGGCCCAGTGTTTTGATTTTTATTGCCGCTATCCTTTTGCTGCTGCATAAATAACACGCAGCCCCAAGCCTAGAAGGGCCATAAAGAAATCTCAGAGTAATATATAAAAAATTTTTAGTGAAGGATGGGCTAAAAATTGAATTAGTTTTGATTCAAAACAATATTTAGAAAATATTTAAAATAGTATTTCTATTGGTGATATTTCGAAAGATATGCGGATGATATTTCGAAAGTCATGAACTCTAAGAAGTATGCTATGGAAAAACGTGCCTTACATGGAAGGGGTTTCTTTACGTTATAAGGACTAAGACAAGACTGACTTCTTGTTTAGAACTTTATAACAATTTGATCAAATTAAGTTGAATGAATTTTTATCAAATGGTTTCAGATGGTTGTCAAAATTTAGTGAAAGTTCTAAATAAGGCTTGAACCTATTTGCGAGGCTTTTACCAACTGTGGAATTTACGTGGGGATTCATTTAAACCTTATTATTAAAATTTAAATAAAATACTTCAAATAATATTGGATTTCGGAAATGACAACTTCAAACCCGACTGTAATATACTCTGTACCTGCAGTAGCCGCTGAAAGCAGCGCTGATGATAAAGATCATTCGATCTTTATCATTCCTCCGTAAAACCAAAAATAGATTGACTACTAAACATCTAAGAGGTAAATATGTTTTCCATTCATGACACACCATCTCTTAGATCTTTCTGTTCAAGCAGACAGAGGGACAGACGGTCATGGCTCTATCGGAAGTGAAAAAGTTTCCTTCTCTCTGTTAAATACCTTTGAACCAACTTAATATACTCTGTTTACCTTTGGTACAGAGTATAAAAAGTACCAATTATGGTTCACTCTAAAGTTAAAATTTTCCAAAAACAGCGAATCTTTATTGAGCTATTGCAGAGCCCATTTACTGAACTTAAAAAGATTTTGAAAGCCTTTAAACAATGGCATAAAATTCTTAGAATTTCAAACTCGTAGCTCAATCCCCTTTTGAGATCGCATGTTCATTAACTAGTTAGCGAGAGCGAAACAGTATAAGTTGCATTATAAGACAACAAACGTGTGAGATGATGCAATGCTTTGAGTTACCATTCCATCCGATTTCAGTGCAAGATAGTATGATGGATTCCCAGACTAAACTAAGCAAAGTTCAGAACAAAAATGTTTATATTTCTTAGTTTTTCACAAGTTTTAAATAAACCAAAACTGGTTTGGGTCTTAAATATTGTAAGGATGGAATATGGAGAAAGAAAGGAAAGCAAGGCATTTGTCTGGGATCAAATCAATTTAACATATCGAGCGCAAATTAACCTCAAACATATTAAAAATGCTGCTGTAGATGTTCCTGGTTTTGCTCTGATCGAAATCCACCTAAATTTTGCAACTAGGTGGTTCTTGTGCAATTGATTGTCTCATGTAGGTTGATTATAAATTTCGGCATTTGCGCCACGGTCACACCGGCAGGGCTGCAAAGGCACTCATAGTAGGTTGGCAGCAACTCTGAACTCGGCTGTATATTGTTTTGTTTATTGCGCTCCATTTAAAAAAAAATAAAGCAAGCATTTTACAGAGAAGGAAAAGGTTTTTCTTTCGGACAGACTTGTTTCTACGATGGGAGATTAAGCTATAGTTCTAAAGCTAAGTTTACGCCGGCAAATAATTTGGACAAAGTTTGATAAACATTTGGCTATATAGACTAAACCATTGGGAAACTTTCCGGCCATATTTGATCAAATTATTTGCGTATGCCACCATAGTTTAAGTTTTCAATCCTGTAAAATGTGTAATCATGGCTATTTTGCCAAATATTTTGTCTGTGTGAACTTTGCTTACGCAATGAACTAGGAGAATTAGAATACGCATCTGTCTCTTCAGCAATGTCTGCAGGTGTCTTCTATACAAAAGGCACATCTAATATTATCCATTTTTGGTTTACTTATTAACAATTCAGTGGCCGTGGCCTGTCAGCGGGAAGTCGTGTGGTTCGATCCCGCCTCTGACTAATAATAAAATTTTTTCTTTCTTAAAAAAAAGCTTTAAGCATACGGTCACCTTCACCAGCTATTGGCGCCAGCTGTGAAGTGTAATCTAGCCATAGTAAAGCAAATTCTCAAACTTTGCCGGTCGGATTCGGCGTTAAATTGTAGGTCCCTTTCTCTTGTGCGAAAAGTTAAAAGCACATACGCCAATAGATTGAGAGAAGCTTGGCTTGGCCCCGTTAGAGGAGCTGTATAGCCAATTTTACATAACAATTCAGACTTAACTTTTTTTAGGAGCAGTTGATTTTAGTCTTCAAGTGCGCTCCTTCATAAAAATATGAGCTGAAAAAACCAAAGCCAAATGCAGTAAGTCCACCTAGATAAACTAATCCTTTCAGGAGTATAAAAAGTGGGCTCAAATCAATATTTTTGTACTCGGCTTACAATTGCTTTAACCCAGTATAGATATTTTTTTTTTTTTTTAAAGTAAGTCAGTATTTTTTTTCCAATTTTATGTCATCGCTTTCGAATAAACATTCATACTTTACTTTACACTTACTCAACCCTTTATTTATGTTGAGCGAGCGATCTGCGATATTGTGTGAAATTCTTAAATCGCTTCAAAACATCTCAGGAGCGGCCTTTTGAGTTTCACAAGACAAACGATAAGTCAGAGTAACGAGAAGTAATACTGAGTGGAATTTGGAAATATAGTGGTGAAAAAAATTAATTATTGCTTACCGCAAATGCACTTATATAACATTTCTAGTTGAAAGTTTGGCCGGCAATAATCAGATCATAGGAATGAGGCATAGTTAATCTTACAAACTTAAGCCACATAAAATAAAATTCATAAAGTTGGCCTTACAGTCTAAGCCCTGACCCAGTGTTTTTGGTACCAATAGCGTTTGAGGGTCAAAATAACTTTTAAAATGGAGCTGCCATCGTTTCACGTTTCGCAAGCTTTTCTTGGATTAAGAAATCCAATATGGTGAACACGAATCTCTAAGACAGATTCGATACGATCATTTTATGAAATCCGCTGCTCTTTGGCGCTGAATATATTCAAGTCTACAAAACATCACGAGAAGAAGGTATTATTACAACCAGTAATCTCTTTGAACTTCAAAGTTTTAAGTTATTTTTCATAAAAAAGGATAATTGAAATGACCCGCGAAAGAATTAAGTCAATGAGGCTCAAACTAAAATCACAGTTTTAGCCTTAGGCCTCAGATTTTACCCAGCCATTGTTTGAATACGAAGCGCAAATTGATATATTTTGCATTCATTTTTCTTTTAACCAAATGTTGATCATTTTAGAACAATATTCTATGGTAATAATTTAAAAGTACACCTCAGAGAAAAGTGAAAACCATTTGAAACTCTCAACCTTTTGACACAATTTCGAGTACCCAAAAAAAAAAAAAAACCGGCTAAAATGAAACCAATAAAAATAGTTGGCTCTTACATATTTCTTGGCGGGATTTCGTTGGCTGGGTTTTGTTTGCTGGCTGGCTGGTTAGTTGGTTGGTTGGTTGACCTCCAGGCGCACTAATTGCCACAATTTTTCAAACTCCAGAGCGCACCGTTACCGTTCCGTTACGTCGCCTGATGTTCCAGATTTTTATGGCAGTGCGCATTTTCCTTGAAAATGCAACTGTGTGAATTTTGTTAGTCAAACAAAATTGTTTGTGGACGTCCTCGAAAAGTCCTTGACAAGTCTCTGGGCGCGCGCTCTAATGAAGAATGATGGCGCAGGCCGTTGAGGAATGGCTGTCATTTTTTGTGGTCGGTCTTTTAGGAATTTGACTTGACTAATGATCTGTGGTTTATTTAGGCATAATATTAAAAGTCGTCCATTCGTTTTGTTACTTGCATTTGGAATATACATACAAACGGCTTCTTAATTAATAACAAATTCATTGAAATCAATTTATAAATTTGTGCACCATAAAATGAAACACTAATTAAAGCAAAGAAGCAACAAATTGTGTGTGAAAGTGAAGTGCGATAAAATTGAATGCAACCGAAACGAAACCAAGGATCAAGCAGGATGCAGAGACAAAGAGACTATGGCCTGTTGATGCGGTTGTTGTACTTGCTGTTGCTTTTGCTGCAACTGCTGCAGGAGACGCAGTCGATTCCATCGCCATCTTCCATGCAGACACCACAAAAGCGAGGTAAGTTTTTGCTCTCCCTCTCCTTCTTTACTATCTGGTGTGGTTTGGAGGAAATTGCAAATAAATGTCAAATAACAGAAGCTAACCCATATATGGGAATGTATGAGTATGTGTGTGGGTGTGTGCATGTCCTTTGTTATGTAGCAGTAGGCACCACGTAGCGACGCCTTTGATATGGCTTCGGGTTGCGCGGGGGCGGAAGATTTTATTAACATTGCATTGCCTTCAACTTGGCTGACATAATAGAAAATTGAATTGCCACGAGAAGTGGGAAGGAGGGGTTGCGCTCGGGCTTGTTTATGACCAGCCCTGCAAGTGATGCAATTAAGTGAACAACTCTGAAGGATGCAAAACATAATTGAAGCAAGTCCCTTCGCATAGTATTAGATAATGCGAATGATGATGATGATGACGACGAAGAAGGAGCAGAAGTAGAAGTGGAATGCTGACTGGCTGAGGATGAAGAAAAATAATAAAAAAAATTGTGGCTTGGCGTTTGAAAAGAAAACTAAAACAATATGGGAAGTGGTTTGAAAAAACCAGTTGGATATATTTAAACTATTTTAAAGCTTTAATTTCCTGATAAAGTGCTTTTGAGTTACATAGCACATTTAGCAGGTTACTCCATCTTGGCAGCAAAGGCTGAGAGCAGAGGTGCCCAGAAACAGCTGACGGAAAATATTTGTGAAACAACAGGAACCACAAGAAAATGAAAGGGATAACCCATTTTTATTTAAGTGTGTGACGGGAAATAGAAGAGAGAACACATTTGAAGTTGTTTTTGCACTACGCTTAGCCATAAGCCTATGGAGAAAAGAACAGCAAATGCGCAACGTGCGCATAGGGCCTGGGCACCCCTGGTGTTGAGGGTAAGGGATAAACTGACGGCTGAACATGATATTTTAGGGGGAATTCTGCACATCTGAAACAAACGACATCTACCTATATGCCAGTATTTCGGATATGGCTTTATCGTCTCGGCTGTTGCTAATCAAAAATATACACATCGCTCACTTACTTCAATACTGGCATAACTCAAAATAATCCATTTTGAGAAAAAACACGTTTAAAGTTCTCAATGTTTTTAACCCAGAAAAAATGGTTCTTTTAGTTTCGAGTTAATTAATTAAAATATTATAAATTTAGAAAGCTTATTGATGAAACATGAAAACATGATGTTTTAACTGAAAGCCGATGTATGTTTGCTCAATATCGACTGCAGGACAACTGAGATATGACGTTCTTGCATTAACATGAAAATGAACCTGTAAAATTATAATGAGACATATTTTCATATCACATGGAAAGTAAAAATTTTTACACAAAATAGTAAACAATACAGCGAGTATTTCTGCATCATTAAGTCAAAAATCGTATTTTTTGAGTTATGCCAGTATTGAAGTAAGTGAGCGATACGTACTATATAAGGTCAGTAATGTTTCCTTCTCCCTGTTACACAATTTTGCACATCTTCCTGTTCCCCTTTTACACATTTCCATTGGGTGCAGGGTATTATTAGTTAGGAATTTAAACACAAATGTTTTAAGGACCGATTCCTTTTCTTCAAGATTTCTAAAAGTGTCAACTCAACAACATACAACTCACTCTGTTATTTGTTGGGTTATGTCACAGATGGCTATATGAGGAAGCAGTTCGTTCATTTATACTATATCCTAATAGTCTTAAATCAGGAATATTACCATCAAAATTCAACAATTTTGTAACTTTTTGGATTTAACTACGTAAACTATTTTCTTTCCAAGTATAATATTTTTTAGAAAACCAAAAAGTATCTACCCAAATACCATACTTGACCAACATTTTTTTTTAAAATGGGATTTGGATTTAAATTTAATCACTCATACGTACTGTTGCCATTAATTACATTTCTAATTTTAAGAAGTGGCGTATACTTGGTTAGAAGTCATTTTTCCTACTTTTCAGGAGAGCAATTATTAACTTTAAATGAACAAGTGAAAAATTTGATTGGTCGCCAAATGGAAATTTCTTACCAATTGGAAGCGTAATTTCTTAAAGTATAAAAGTCTTTTTGAATAAATCAAGTTGTCATTTTAGCATTTTGACGTCCAGACCACAACTTATTTACATTTCTTCAGACTTATGATGTTTTGATTCACTGTTATATCTTTGTAACCACTTATCCGATTGGCATTTTGACACAATATAGAATTGATATTAAGGAAGTCTTTGGTATCAAAATCTCAATTTTAGCCTAACTCGAGTTGCGTTGTTTTTCCTTATTGCCACTGATATATATATATATTTATTAGTGATTGCAATATAAATTATACTAGCATATAACCCGTCGCGCTTCGCTGCGCCTTCAACAGTAAAGAATCAATAAAAGATTAGTTTAATGTTGATCGTAAAGAGTCAAATATTTAACGAATTTGAAAATATTTTTAAATTTGTGAAACCGTAGAGCCCAGAAAAAGAATTTAACATTTATAGGCTGCTGGGTTTTCCTCCAATTCCCACTTCCGATTCATTTCCCAACCACTTACCACCCCATTCTACCCACTTCCTATCCATATCCCACCCACTTCCCACCCAGTTTCCACCCACTTCCCGCTCACATCCCACCACCCACTTTCCAAAAACACCCCACCCACTCACCATCCACTTTTCAACCACTTCCTCCCATTTCCTAGTGAGCATCCCGGCGTTTCCATAATTTTCCAACATTTCAGCGATGGAAAAATAGTTTGTCATCTCGAATTTGATTTCTCACGCCTAATTTGCAACGCATTCAATTATTTTGCGGCCAAACGCGTTTGTCAATCTGTTGAAAAAATAGTTTTTTGCGAACAGAGTTTTGCAGAATTTTCCCGTAGGGCAGATTTTCCAACACTAAAACATGGTACGATTATTGGTGAATTTTTACATAGATGTTTGAAAATTAGTTTGAACCCTGATCGGATGGTAAACAAAAAATTTTATAAATAATTGGGGATATTTTCCAAAATTTAAGAGTCACGCATTTTACATTTTATTTTTGTAACTTTGAAAATGAGTTTGGAGATAATCGCTGGGCACTAAACTTTCTCACATGTAACCTTGACCACAAACCCAGGTGGGGTGAATTTTCCGGAATATTGGTATGCAGTTATTGTTGATCCACTCCATTTCCGAATTCCAAAATCCTACTGTTAAAAGCTCAGCTTCCTATCGTTTATAGTTTAGGCTTTGCGGCAGTCACCAGTCAGTGAGTCAGTCAGGTGGAACTCTTTTATATTTATAGATATTAAAATTCCATTCAAACAATTCAGGATTTGTTTGAGCATCTTTATCTATATAATGAATAACAAAAAAAATCTGTCTTCATGTTTATTAATGGTCTGCCACGGAATTGGAAATGGCCAGCGTGGCGCGAGGGGAGAGAGAGTCAGCCGCCCATGTTAGCAGTCGTGGGTTTCGAATCGTGGCGTGGCCTGACGCAAGCGAAGAATTTTTTTTTTTTTTCTTGTTTTCAAATTGTATTTTTAAACAAATAAAATTTTTTGTTATTCATCGATATCAAGAAAACACACTTCTAGTAAATATTTTCAGCATTTAAACGTTTTTTCGTTTTGGAGAGCAATGGGAGCTGTGTTGAGGAATGCTTTCTTAGTACAATGTCCGATCACTATGGAAACTATTGTGAAATTTTGAGTCTTCACTTGAGTAGATTAATTCATAATTATTCTTTAACAAAAACAAAATTGAAAAATTTCTGTCTATTATTACGATTTATGGTTCAAATCAAATTAAAATGGTTACAACAACGAGGTAATGGAAAGGATGCCGAAAATCAACGAGGCTCAGGCTCATAATTAAAGGCTGCCCAAAGAAATCAGCGCGCAAGCATTCAGAGCGGGTTTGCCGAGATTTTTTCTTTTTTTTCTGTTTTCAAATTGTATTTTTAAACAAATAAAATTTTTTTCGTCTTCGATATCTAGAAAACAGACTTCTAGTAAATATTTTCAGCATTTAAACGTTTTTTTCGTTTTGGATAGCAATGGGAGCTGCGTTGAGGAAATGCTTTCTTAGTACAATGTCCGATCACTAAAGAAAGCTATTGTGAAATTTTGAAATTTCTAACTACTATATTACTGTGTTTGCTGCAGACTGATGATCACATTCAATGTCTTATCACTTTATGCATATAGATACTGATGCAACAAAAAGGTCACCAGCCCCAGCTTATATATATATTTATGCAAAATTGTACATTACTGCACAATTTGTTCTTTTCTGCGCTGTTTTAAAAAATGAACTGAAGTGCTGCGCATCACAGTTGCGGCCGTTGTTGCGCATAGTCTTTTTAAACGGTGCTAGTTATAAATGAATCTTCGTCCTTTTGATTATTCCCAAACTCTGAGGTTCGATAAATAATGCGGCTTCCTGCCTGATGTCGGCCTCAGCCGAGCTTCTCTTCTTGAGATGGACGTTTAAGCTGTCCGTTTATTTTCCGTTTATTTATATTTATAAAGTTAAAAATATAATGCAGGGCTTTTGAAAATCGTGGTCCATGCTGATTTCAGCCGGCAAGTCACATTAGATACACCGAATTGA
This sequence comes from Lordiphosa stackelbergi, assembly GCA_018904235.1. NCBI lineage: Eukaryota > Metazoa > Arthropoda > Insecta > Diptera > Drosophilidae > Lordiphosa > Lordiphosa stackelbergi. The sequence continues at coordinate 25,973 of JAEIFU010001448.1, read as the reverse complement.
ATAGTAGTGAAAATACTTGCGTGGACAAAACAGACCTCTTCGAGGCATACGTGTTGCATACGTAATATTTGTGGAAACTTTGAAGCCTTTTAGCAGTGCTCTAAATTCAAATTAAAATTAGTTGATTTATTATTTACACCCTTATAATTATGGTTCCTGTTAAGTTCTCTTGTGGTATCTTATCGGTAGGTACATTGTACAGTGTACTCCTCTCGCTTGCTTTGCTTACATTTTTTGATAAGTCAACTCTTCTTTCACAGTATTGGCCAATATCGGCAGGTGTCATATAGACTTGCAATTAATTTTTCTAATTTCTCTCAATTCGGAAGATCAAAAATTGGCCTAAATGCCAAAACTTTTTCATTTATTTAAATTTGTCAACATTGACACGTGCCACAACTGCAAAAAATATATATTGAGGCTAATGCGAGTCCAAAATCATTTGCACCTTTAAAAAGGCATTAAAATGTGGCACAGGGGGCAATCAACGCCACACACACGCCCAAGCAAATTAGAGCACGCACGAGTGCATTGGCCACAGAAATGATTTGATGAAGTCGAGAGACAAAGTGAAACTTTTGCTCGGGCGGCCATAATAATAATTGAGTAGCTGGCATAAAACTAACCAACGAACATAAAAAGGTGACACAGGCTTTTCAGGGCACGTGTAGTATGTGTATGTTGGTGGGCCTGCACGAAATGCAAAATAATTGACAAGTAGCTGGGGCCATTACAAGCAGACATGCCCAGGCCGTGTACGTAAGCCGCTTACTGTCGACCCAACGGCTGAGGCACTGTGGCGCCAGTTAAGCAAAAATATTTAATGGGGAACCACTCGGATCAGCCTCTAGAGTCTGGCCCACTGTTCAGTCAGTGGTAGAAATATAAACCGAAACGAAATCTGTTCAGCCCCTCCGGCCCCTACGCCGCTAAGCTGCACGCATATGAACCCGAGCAAAAAGTCCTTGAGCACGGAAAAAAACATTTCGCACCGCGCCTCGCCTAGCCCAACTCGACCCGACACTTAAGAGCGTCGATGTCATGTCGACGATGATGACGAGGAGTCAAGTGATGGGCGAAAGCGTGCCCCTAAAGTAACTGTAGTCGGCAAATACCGCGAACATCAAGGAGGCGGGGGCGAAGCCGACTACACATAGACATGAAGTTAAGTGGCGTAAAGCGTGTACTTAATCGCTTAAAGCATTAGAATTTGAAATTGAATATCATAAAGGATATATTCAAACAAGGAACAAAAAGTAGCTGCAAAAAAGTAGTTGGAAAATGCTTTGGCAAAGGGAAGGCAGCGCACACGAAGGAAGCAAATAGAACTATGTAGTAGTTGGGTGTCGGTGGAGTTTAAGCGAGTTTGACGGCTCGTAAAAATGTTTGAAGCAAAGGCGTGAGGCATCAACCGGGCGCAAAAATATATGGAAATTGTGTTAACATCAAAAGGGGAATTGTATGAAAAATAACTATTGCATAAACTTTAAGTTACAAAACTTTTGCTTTGAGTTCGGAACGATTGAGATCAACAATAGTGGGAGATACGAGATGTGCCCAACTCCAAAATCATAGAAGTGCTTTAATTAATAGTATAGTAGTACTACTTGTTATCTGAAAGCCCTGTCGAAGAAATTTCCCCGTCCCATTGCAAGTCACAATTGGATAAAATTGGAACCGGGTTGTTCTGAAGATTTCAAGAATGATTTGATATAAGGGGTACTAAAATCAAATATTGTAAAATGTGAAATTGGCTATACAGCCCGAAAGGGGCCAAGCCAAGCTTCTCTCAATCAAATAAATTAATCAAATATTAATCAGTAAAAATATGTCCTTTGAATATTTATATTTTCCTTGCTGAACCCGCAGCGACTTTGTCCGCCTCCAAGATTTTAAGAAATTCGGAGGTGTCACAGAAATCTCTTCCAACCAAATTCCAACCGAAAACCAATTCTCGGTGTTACAGAAATCTCTTTCGGTTGGTTTCAAATCTCTCGTGTTTTGTTAGGAGATTTGGCAGAATTCATTACCCAAACAATTTTGACAAGCAAAACTTATTTTGGAACTGTAAACCAAATTATTTTTCTGGATAGGTTGCATAAAATGAATAAATTATTTAATTGGTTTAAACATTGAAAATAGCGTTTCAATAACGCTACCAAAGTCTTTCATGTTAATCTTAACCAACCACATCAGTGGCGCCGTTTAGCGATTGTGTCTCCATCTGGTTGGCAGCCAGAGCATTAAGGGCTGGCAAGTTATCCCTCATGTTTGGCGCCAACAAATATTCAAATTTTTAATTTTATTTATGAAGAATATGAATAACATTTGAACTATAATTTAAAAATGCATCATAAAACGATTATCACAATCAAACAATTTCAGTTGAACATCAAAATAAAAAATTAGGGAAATTTTTTTGCGAGAGATGCAGCCCTGTTATTAGCGATGGAAATTTAATTGGAACAGTTTCTGTTCTAACTAGACTTTCAAATAGGAAAATGAAATCTCTTGAAGTTCTGGGACACCGACGGATTTTTCGGGCGATTTGCAAATCAACCGAGGTCAAAATCTCTAGAGATTTCTGTGACACCCCCGATTCTTCTTCTTCTTCTTGATTGGCTCGATGCATGCATCACAACCGTTCGACGGTCTCGGCCGCTGCAACCAATGTCCGCCAGTCGCTTCTGCTCCGTGCGAGCTGGGACCAGTTGGTCACACCAAGCTTGGCAAGGTCTGCCCGAACCTGGTCATCCCATCTTAGTCGAGGTCTCCCCCGCCTGCCTCTTCCTCCATAGTCAGCCGCCTTCGAATAATAAGCTTTCCTGTTGCTTTATGCGCTTGACCAGACAGGTGTCCCCATAGAGCTCATACAGTTCGTCATTATTTCGAATGCGGAAAACATCGCCAACTTTTAAAGGTCCATAAATCCTCCGAAGAATCTTTCGTTCAAACACGCCAATCGCCGCTTCATCCGCTGCTGTCATTGTCCATGCTTCTGCGCCGTATTGCAGGACTGGGATGATAAGCGACTTGTATAGGGCTAATTTTGTTCTTCGCTTGAGGTCTCTGCTCTTGAGCTCTCTACTTAGCCCGTAGTAGCATCGGTTTGCAAGAGTGATCCTTCGTCGGATTTCCAGACTGATGTTGTTGTCGCTGGTTATCGTCGTTCCGAGGTAAACAAAATCCTCTACAACTTTAAAGTTGTATTCTCCCATTGTAACAGATTGTCCAAGACGCAAGGACTTTTTGTCCGCGGATACAAGGTATTTCGTCTTGTCCTCATTTACCGCTAAACCCATCAGTTCTGACTGCCTCTCAATCTCTGAAAACGCCCTGCTTACCGCCCGTTCGTTTTTGCCGATGATGTCGATATCATCGGCATATGCGAGTAGCATTAGATCTTTATAAATAAAGGCGCCCGTTCTGTTGGCATGTGGGCACCGGCGCAGTATATATTCCATCAGTAGATTGAAGAAGTCGCACGATAAGGTATCGCCCTGCCTAAAACCTCTCTTGGTATCAAATGGTTCGGAAAGGTTCTTTCCTATTTTGACGGAGCTTTGTGTACTTCTCAACGTCATCATGCAAAGACGGACGTACTTTGCTGGTATACCAAGGGTAGACAAGGCTTCAAAAAACCTTGACCTTATCGGCGTGTCGAAGGCTGATTTATAATCAACAAATAGATGGTGTGTGTTGATGCCTCTCTCATAGGTCTTCTCCAGGATTTGTCGTAATGTGAATATCTGGTCTGTGGTGGATTTACCAGGTCTAAAGCCACACTGATAAGGTCCAATCAGTGTGTTAATAAGCGGCTTAAGACGTTCACAAATAATGCGCGACAGAACCTTATATGCAATGGGAAGGAGACTGATCCCGCGGTAGTTGGCGCAAACTGCAGGGTCTCCTTTTTTAAAGATTGGGCATAGAACACTTAAATTCCAATCGTCGGGCATGCTTTCGTCAACCCATATACGGCAAAGAAGTTGGTGCATGCACCTTACCAATTCTTCCCCTCCAGCCTTGAACAATTCAGCGGGCAGCTCATCAGCGCCTGGTGATTTATTGTTCTTTAGCCTTTGTATGGCTAAGCAGACTTCCTGTTGGGTCGGCGGGTCTATCTCTATGTTGTCGATTGGTGGCATCGCTACTTCTCTAGAGGCGGCATCATGTTCGTCATCGCCTCCAAGTAGGTTGGAGAAGTAGCTTCTCCATTTGTTAAGCGCCACTTGCGGATCGGTGACCAGATTCCCGTGTTCGTCTTTGCATTGTGCGACTCTGGGCTTAAAACCTTCTGTTAATTGCTTAATTTTTTGGTAAAATTTTCGAGTCTCACTTATGCCGAATAACATCTCGACTTCCTCGCGCATGCGCCTTTCCTGCTCGCTCTTTTTCCTTCTAAAGAGGCGCTTCTGCTCTTTTCTTTTTCTCCCGATATCGCTCCTTAACAGCCCGCGTTGCTCCCGACTGCAGAGATCTCCTGTAGGCTGCGTCATTTTCTGCAGTAGCAAGTCGGCACTCCTCATCGTACCAAGACCGCCTTCGAGGGGACTCGGAGTACCCGAGTATCTCCTTGGCAGCCGTACTCATGGAGTGTGATATACGATTCCACTGTTCGCATATATCGGAAGAAGATGGGGAGGTTTCCCTGGCAGTTGGGCGAGTTTGGCTTTGTAGGCTTCAGAGGTCCCTTGTGATTGCAGCTTCTCGACGTTTAGCTTTCGATGTGTGCCAGAGCGTGAGGCATGTACCACACTGACACCCCCGATTGTGTTGTTTTATCTTGTAAACAGTTTCGAGTTCAAAGCTGATAAAAATATATAAAAATTTTGCGTGTTAATTGCAGATGCCTGTCCATATGTTAAATTTTTCCCATCCCGTCTTAAAGGACCTAACCAAATTTTCAAGGCGCTCGAAAAGACCAGAATATTATATTTATCCCTTCCTGTCAAGTGGATGCTGAATATATAATTCTCCCTCACGACCACATAGTGAGTTTCGGGGTTAGCGGTATTTCCGTCCCGCGCCCATTTCTAGTAAATATATGAAGATTGTGTATTTCACAGCAGTATCAGCACTGCTTTTCCATACTTGAGAACGTATAGATTCCTTAGTCTTTCCCAAAAATTAAAGAATTCAAATTGGCTTTCCCCCCTTTTTCCCGAACGAAGGTTTATGTCAAATCTTAGATCTCTTGGGTAAGCAGTATTGGCTGTGGTTTACAGATTTATAAGTAAAGATTACTTTAAAACCCAATAAGGAATAAGAATAACATTTTGTTTCTATATTATTTGTTCAGGATTTTCTTGATTAGTATCAATTCAAGTATTTTAAGGACTTAATTAAATATTATTATTCTCATATTATAAAATTCTTGATTCATTAGAAATCGGTCTATAATTTTTTTTAATTGACTGAAATATTTTTTACTTATCGGAATAATTAAAAGGTTTTAAATTGGATCAAGTAATACAACCTAAGCTGACGCTCTTTTAGGTACTCGTGGCAAGAAAATACCTGTCATTGACACAGGTAGCTTTACTATTTATCCCTTAAAAAAAACTAATTGTCTTTATCTTCTGAGCTCTTGTTGACTTGCTCAGGCAGAGCTTGACCTAATTTATGTTTCTGGGGGCAGTGTATGTTTTTTGACACCTCACGCGTGATTCATAATATATGGCAACGCCCAAAATGTTCAGTAAGGTTTACCATTTCACCATGAATAGACTAAAAAACACACAGCGCTTGCAAATCATCTTGATCAAAAATGGGCTTTAAAAAAGTTGAATGGAGATCCACTTTTTTATAGAAAAATTGTCTTCAGCGACGAAGTTTATTTTTGACTCAATTGGTAAGTCAAGAAACAGAATTGCCGAATTTGGTTTGAAGAGCAGCCAGAGGCAGTTCAAGAGCTGACAATGCACTCTGAAAAATGCACTGTTTGGTGCAGTTTGTGGGCCAGCGGCATCATTGGACCGTACTTTTTAACAAATAATGAAAATTGCAACGTTACAGTTAATGGATCAAATACCGTGCGATGATATCGACGTTTTTTGCCCAAAATGAAAGAATTGAACTTGGTTGACATGTGGGAAGACAACATTTCAGCTGCAACATTTATAATATTAGTAAGATTAGTTCAATTAGTCCTAGGAGCTAAACTTGGCGGACGCCTTCGTTGAGCTATAAAGACGTGAGCTCTGAAAGGAAATTTCGAAACATTGTTTCCAAAATTGGTTAAAATGTTTGGAACCGTGTGCCAAGGTACAGGTCCTGAAAAGTTAAAGTGGACCTTAATTGGGTTAGTTGTATATTATAAACTAAAAATGCGTGATTAGAATTTTGTGTAATGAGTTTTTCATTTGGGTCAAATACTAATATAAATGTTGTAGAATTTCTCGACAACACCGAGCTACTCTCTTTAAAAAGGGATAATATACATTTTCACCCAAAATAAGTGACCGTTTTAAATATCATAAACGCAATTACAATTAAAGAGTTACAATTTAATAATGCACTTAATTTAGAAAATTCCTCTTTAAAAAAAAACTGCAACCAAAATAATAATAATAATTTGGTTCAGTTCTACATAATTGGATTATGCTTACGCAACGCTTTCAAATGCAGCCCTATCCTACATATATATACAAGCAAATGTAATAACTTTTACATATTTTTAACAACAATTGAAAATGTATCCACATTATTGCAATTAGTTTGCTATTTATTTTGCCATTAAATTTCCACAAAACTGACTGTCCATGGCCGGTGGGAGAAATGCATTAAAAATGCATGACATTTTGACAATTGATGGCCAAGGAATCGATAACATAAAATATGCATTACCAAAGGCCGAAGCTGAATGGCAGGGAGAGAGAAGGAGAATGAGAGAGCTGCCAATTTGCAATTTGCTTTTATCAACTTAATTTGATTTGAAGTGTGTTTGTCTTTTAGGGGTTGGTATGGGGCGGAGGGAAAACTACAAGTTTGTACATAAAACAGAATTTAATTATTTAAATATACGAGCATATACATACATAAAACCTGCCTAGAAATTGCTGTCTTTTTTCTTAGCTTCCAAAAACTCCACATCAAAACAACAAAACAATATGTTGATAAAACTTTTGGTATTCTTGGTGATCCTGAAGGTTACTGGCGGTTTCATCATCACAGTAGATGCTCATGAAACCGTTTGCTTCTTCGATCGCGCCCACGAGCACGACAAGATTACCATCAGCTTTGAGGTGATGGACGGTGGCTTTAAGGACATTGGTGTACACATTTCGGGACCCAACGATGATCGCTTGCATCACGCTGAGAAAGAGACCTCTGGCAGTTTTACATTCACTGCCATTAAAGATGGTCAATACACTTTGTGCTTCGATAATGAAATCTCCACCCTGACACCCAAAGTGCTGATGTTTCAGTTTCATGTGCTACGTGCCCTATCCTTTTATATTGATCCACAACAGCGGCAAGATGATGTACTGGAACAGACCATGGTGCAGAGTATGATCAATGAGATGTCCGCTAAACTGGTGGCTGCTAAACACGAGCAGGAGTATATGCATTTTCGTTATCGCGGACATTTGGAAGTGAGCGCCAGCACTCAGTTTCGTTTTGTGGCCTGGTCTATCTTTAGTCCTTCGTTGTTGTTGGTTATGACCACGATGGAGATTTACTACCTGAAAAAGTTCTTTGAGGTGAAACGTGTGGTCTGAAATTAAAACGAACAATTGGACTTATGAAAGTATTTTTTATTCTTCACATTTTTCTCATTCCCCATGAAATGTGCATTGGGCTGTGATAAATAAGACGACGGCGGATTATGAACGCATTGCTGTAGTAGTGTATTTGTGTCTATCTGTCATAAGCATGCTTGCGTAAAAAAATGTGAGTTTTCGTTTCGCTTATTCTTGTTTCATTTGATTAACTTCAAAGTTTGCTCGATATACTTAAAACAAAACGAAAGTTGGCCCTGCCCGACTTCGATATACCCGTTACTAAGCGATAGAAATTTATTTTTTTAGCCTTCTAAAATGCTAATTAACAAATTAAGGAATCCCTAAAAGCAGGCAACATATTTTTTATTAACAGGCACTGATCCCAAAAAATATATTCTTATAACTTCGCTATTGCTACCGTTTTGTGTAAAAATTTCAGCTATAGATGCTGCACTCAGAAAAAATATTACCTAAAAATGTTAAAAATTACCTGAAATTTAAGTCCATAAGACCTTAATTACCAAGAAGGAATTTATGGACTTAAATTCAGGTTTCTATTACCTTAAGTTTTCTAAGCAATAAATTTGATTATTAGGTAATTTGTAAACTAAAATTCAAGGCAATGTAGTGCCATAAAACGTATTTTAGGTGGTAGAAAAGGGCCTATATTATCGTCAATAAATTTGATTTTTAGGTAATATGTGACCTAAAATTTTAGGCAATGCATGGCCTTAAATCGCATTTTTTAGTTTAGAGATTGGCCCACATTTTACACAATAAATACCCTGATAAATTATTTTTTAGGTAGTAGAATATAACCATAATTTAAGGCACTAATATCCAAAAATTTATACATATAAAATAAAACCACTTTCATTTTAATTGTTTCACAAATACTTGAATTTTATTTCACAAAAGGGCATAGCCGGATTGGTAGGGGAACCGGCCCCCGACGCGCTGTTAATTTTTTAAGTATGTAGTTTTAAAGTTCATCAGCCAAAAGTAAATTAGCGATTTTTTTATTCCTATAGTACCAACCCATTTCAATCACAATCTCTTTTCGAGCTATCTAACCATTAAAAAATTCCAAATTTTTTTCTTCTCGAAGCTGGCATGAATACATTTCCCGGAATTGTTTTTTAGATTTTTAAAATAAAAGCCTTTTATCTAAGACTTCTAGTTGAGGTTCCACTTTGGTTTTTTGACATGTCCAATTGTCATTCCTATATACAATTTCTGCAATTTTTTCAGAATTTTAAAAGTTGTTGAAGGTGTCTAAAATTAATAAAAACAATAAAATGTATATATTTAAATTGTGTTATTCACTGCCGTTATTTATATATTAATCAAGTTATACGCAGGGAAGGTTCACTTTATCTTCAAGATGGGGTGAATGTGGAGCCAAAGGTCGAAAATGGGAAATTCTGATTAACCGGCCGGTGAATGAAAGTAGTTTTGGTTGCATACCTGTCAACAATGGGCCACCGAAGAATAAACGAGAAGGCCAAGCTAACTTCGTCTTTGCCGAAGTTTTTATACCCTTGCAAATGTTTTAATATATTAGAGTTTCAGAACGCATTAAAATACAAATTTTTCTAAATAAAACCCATTTTCCGACCGATAGTGCCTACTGCAGCTATAAGATATAGTCATCCGATTTTAAACAAAACTCGCCAATCTGTGTGAAAGCATCTAATATTAATAAACGCTGAGTTGGGAGACGTTAACATTAAAAACAAAAAAATTTTTTAAAAACCCACTTTTTGACCGATAGCTGCACTATAAGATATAGTCATCCGATCCGGTCGGTTCCGACATATTAGCAGTGTAAGCAGTAAAAAGAAGACTCTGTGCAAAGTTTCAGCTCGAAAGCTTTAAAACTGAGAGACTAGTTTGCGTAGAAACAGACAGACAGACGAACGGACAAAGCTAAATCGACTCAGCTCGTCGTCCTGATCAAAAATATATATAGTTTATAGGGTCGGAAATGAATATTTCTGTGCGTTGCAAACTTTTGGGCAAAATTATAATACCCTATAAAAATACCCTACATCGGCCACTTTTCCGTTGAAGGAAAAAGATACAGATGACGCTATACGGCGCGAACAGTGCTCCGGGTACAAAGCATCTCTTAAGTATTTTAAGACACTTGAGGGCTGGACACTTGAAGCTAACTGCCAGGGTACCCACTGGCTTCCACGAAAGGGATGAAATCTCCATCCGAATCGAAGGTGGGCAAATCATCCACGAAAGACCCCAAGAAGCACCACAGGGGATCGCCCGCACCGTCTACAGCACCCTCCCCAAATATCCTGACTTGCTTAAGCTCGAAGCCGGAACTTCAGGTGGCATTATTGACTGAACCGAAGAGGGTCATTTTAAACGAGAAGTTGCTAGTCCTGGAGGGAGTCAGGCCATTCACCATGGCATGAAAAGAAGAACAAATCTTTTTCTAGCTGTGTCAAATGGCAATAAATGGTAAAGGGGAGCTTTTGTAGTGGTTTGTACCATCGAGGAATCGTTGAGCTTTCTCACAGCCACAATTTTCGGCGTCGTTGACCTATGGCCTAGAGCAAGAATCTATGTCTTCAAATTGGAAAGCGTGGTCTGCGGAAAAGACAGATATGACTATCTACTGGATTGGAAAACTATTTTAGAACTACGAGATATGTTCACTTCACTTGGCAATATTTCAAGGCATAATCCAGTCCATGAGATTCTTACACTTCTATTTAAGGTGAGCGTGCGAATAGAATGGTTAATTAATTTTAACCATCTTCCACAACTTTTAAAATTCTGAAAAAATTACAGAAATTGTATCTAGGAATGACAATCGGACATGTAAAAAACGAAAGTGGAACCTCAACTAGAAGTCTAAAATAAATCGTGGTAAATATTTCGCGGAATTTTGTAGGCAACGGCATGCATTTTAAAAATCTGAAAAACTATTCCGGGGAAGTGCATATATTCCAGCTTAGACCAGAAAAAAAATTTGGAATTTTTTAATGGATAGATAGCTCGAAAAAGGATTGTTTGTGCCGTAAAACAAATAAATTAAACATAATAATATAACATAACGTGCATTGATCATGTATGTTCTTCTTTTTCTAATCCAGTGTACATGCATTGTTGTTAGCCACTTCATTTATTTCACACAAAAAATGTATCTGCTTGTAAAAATGACAACCGTCCGGCACGTGCAGCAAAAATTGCGTGAGGAAGCAATTTTGTGGCGTAGTGTGACCAAAGTTTACAAACTAAGTTTAACCACAGCCAAATTCAATTATTCATATCATTCCTATGGTAGCTATATAAAAAAGACGTCTAATCTGCCTGATGTTAGTTGGAAAACTTGATAATATGAAGCACACTTAGCAAGGCTCAATTAAATTACTTTGAAACTGACTGCGTGACATGGCTTTCTTTAAGGTCTTATTTTTAATTGTTTATAACTTAATTAAATAATATCTTTCAAACGATAGTAGTATCCAACTTTTTGGAAAGCACCATAATTTAAGTTATATTTGGGTAAAAAAAATTGTATTTTCTCGAGAAGCTTTTTTCATGGTGGTAAGGTAAATATTATTTATAATTTTAATTTTTAAATATTTAAAATATATTCGTTCTTAACACAAAGTGATTTTTTTAGTGACCTTTTGATTATAAATCGTAGAACTTTTTAGCGGGATCTAGGTCATTAAGTTATGATTTTATCCTTAACTTTTCTAAAACAAGACACGAACAACACCACAAAGGAGGCTGGTTGACTGTATTTGTATTTCATGAATACCAATTCAATCTTCAGCAGTCTGCGCCTGACTTCAATGAGATTGATCGGGGCTTCATTTAGTGGACAGTCATGAACTGTATGGACTGAGGGATGACTTTCGAGTTTAATCTCTAATTCAGGATTGTATGTAAATATCACTTTAGGGGAATATCATAGCAACATTTTAAATATAAGTGTGTCTTATTTTGCGCCGTAAATCGGCCCTTATATAAAAGGTCAATTCTTTGCAAATTTTTGTTTATTTTTTTCGGAATTTTTAAAAAATAGATTTGATTTTTTTGGAGAATATTGTCAAAAAAAAAATTGTGGATCGGACTACATTTAGTGGAGCGCTCGCCCAAAATGCAAATTTTAAAAAAGCCAGTATATATGAGATTAGGATTAAAGCTCTAAAATTAAAAAAAAATTTTAAGTGGTTTTCTCTTTAAATCCTTTAAGATGAATACCATACCAACATTTTACATATTTTGTTGGATATTTCGAGCGTAGACTTAGAATCATATCAAATCGGCAAATTTAAGAAAAAATTTTTTTTCGAATTTAATTTCTAAAAATTTTTAATTTTTGTTTAACTGTTAATTCTCTTTAAATTTTTAAGGGGAATACTAAAGCAACATTTTACATATTTTTGTTGGATATTTCGAGCGTATAGCTTGGTCAGAATCATAAAAATCGGAGTTTTTCTATTATACAAATACCCTAAAGTGAAAAACAATTATTGGATTATCAACTAAAATTATTTTAGTAAGGAAAATCAATTTCAATATTATAAATCATAATAAATAGATGAGGAATAAAATTCTTTAAAATATGATCTGGAGTCACTTTTAATTCAAACCCTTTTCTTAAAGTGAGTTGTCGGCTTGGATTATGGTGGTTTCGAAGATTCGGTTCGAGGTACCCATAAAACGAAATCCGACTTGTACCATTAAAACAAAGTGCTGATGCACTTTTTCAACCACTTCCGACTTAAATTCTTAATTAATCATAATCAGTCATCCCTGTGGAGAAAACTGTCTATAAATTTGAGGCGCAAACTTTAAAACTTCCACACTTAAAACTAGATGCATTCGAGTCATGGTCTTACTTGGCAGTGTTTTTGATTTAATCTTTCAACTAATTGGTTTCCATCTAAATATCATTTAATACGTCATTTTCTAACTTTCTGTTTGGTATTTAATTAATTTTATTTAGTCCAATTCAAAGCTTCAACTTTGAACCCATCACTTTAGCATCTCCTCAGTTCTTGCCCCCACAATTTGTTGCTTATTTCACGCTTGACAAACCATAAAACTTTCCACACATATGAAGAACTAAAGCAAGTATCTACAACTTGGCGTTCAAGTATCCATAAAGTTCACTTCACCTATAAACTATGCCCACATTGGATTAGCACAAATTTATGGAGCCCCCACATGGCCAGCAGCATCAGCAGCAGCGGAAACAGCAGGAAGAATAACAAACTTATCATATTCATTCACAGGTCTTTTTTTTTGTGTGTTATTTTGTTTGGTTGTCTATGAGAAGGAAAGAAAGACAAAACAAAAGTTTTTGCCTCTTATTTACGACAATGTCGCGTCAAGTTTTTGTGTTTTTTTTTTTTGCTTCACATACAATATACATACTTGTACAAAGCAGCTACATTTTGCTGCTGTTGTTGCTGCATAATAAAATGAAGCATGTTGTAGCACTCTCGCTGCTCTCGAGATTGAGAAGCGGCAGCTGGCAGCGAATAAACTTCTTGGCCAAGCAAAAAAGATGAGCAGTCTGAGAGCTTAACACAAAAAAAAGCCACCCGACTTGTTCAATATTGTTCCCAAGCGTCAAATGAAAGGAAAAGTTCACGGACTCAACCAACTAGGTAGTTGTAGGATGGAGGGGGCAAGGGTGGCAAGTTTCGCGCAAATAAAGTTCTCAAGACAAAAAAGCAGGGAGAATTGAAAATATCTAGATTTTTTTTTTTAGATTTTTATGTAATTTAAAGCGGTTTACAGATTTTATGCAGGGAAATTATTTGAAAACAAAGCTGGGATCTTGCATAACAAAATGAAGATCCGCAGCGATTGTTTGTAGAGTAACAGCGGCTTTTGGACGAACTTCAAAGTAAGTGGATCCTGTGCCTAATATCATAATTAGCCTTTTCTCGAAAGACGAGGTAAACCAAAGAAGTAGTGTTGGTGCAGCCAAATGTATTGATTAACATAACGTCTTAACTTTTTAATGAATGTGTCTAACCGCACCTGGTCACACTATAAATATAAAGGGTATCCCAATTCGTAAAACACAAAATCAATCAAATATCCACACATTTTAAACCTACCAAAAATACTACAATTTACTGAATACTGTGATAAATATTCTTTGCTTTAAACTCTGGTGCAATACTATAGCCGCACCTTGATTTTTCAGTGTACGCGGGTGACGGGTATAATGTTTTTCGTGCGGATAGAGAAGGTCATGCTGGAGGTGTTGCAATATTTGTTAAAAACAACTTGACGGTAAAAATTCTTTGTAAACATCCAAGTGGAAGTCCAATAGAATATTTGTTCTTAGAGATAAATGGAGCTAACAATGCCACCAAACTGCTTATAGGATGTATGTACAGACCAAATCGAAACGTAGATTATTCGGATGCACTAAATGTTTTTTCGACATTATCTCTAAAGTACAATGATATAGTAGTTACTGGCGACTTAAATTGTAATTTGTTAAATGATAACCATCTTTCTGATAATATGGAAGCATTGGATATGTATCCTGTAAACTCCTCCTGCCCAACGCACTTCTCTGGGAACTCCAGTACGCTTATTGATGTGTTCTTTGTTAATAGACCTGAAAAAACACTGTTATACGACCAAATATCCGTCCCAGCTTTTTCCAAGCATGACCTTATTTTTCTTTCATATGACATATATCTGGAGAAACCAGGACAACTGTTAACTTACAGAGATTTCAAATCAATTAATTACGTATTGCTGAACAATGAATTTCAGAAATGTGACTGGGACAATATTTATACCCTTCCAACAGCTGATGCCCAAGTAGACTTACTTCAATCTTATATAACTTATTTATACAACTTATCTGTACCTGTTAAAACCAGTCGGATACGGAAGTCTGCAAACCCTTGGTTTAATAATGACATTAAAATATCCATTCAGCTACGAAATCAGGCGTTTGAGAAATGGAAACGGTACAGGACTGAACAACACTACTCATATTTTAAAAAATTTTTCCAAAAATGTGGAAATCTGCAAAAATTGTACCTATTTTAAAGGCAAATAATGACTATAGGCCGATATCCCTACTACCTTTCTTGTCCAAAGTCTGCGAACAGTTGATTGCTAGCCAAATTAATTTGTATATGGTCTCCAATAATCTGTTGAATCAGAAACAATCTGGTTTTCAGAAAAATAAAAGTTGTACGACTGCGATCTTGAAAATTACTGAAGACATTAGAAATAATATAGACAATGGACAGGTGACGTTTTTGACTCTGTTAGATTACAGTAAGGCATTTGACACGGTTAATCATGATGTGCTCTGCTCCAAGCTCAGCAAGCTGTATAATTTTTCTAGCACAGCGTCAAAGCTGCTTCGCTCATACTTGACCGAACGATGTCAATCAGTTGTAACCTCGTGCAGTGCTTCGTCCTTTTTGTCACTTACACGTGGAGTACCGCAGGGATCGGTTCTGGGACCTTTGCTCTTTTGTGTTTATGTTAATGACTTACCAGCTGTGATGTCAAACTGTGATGTACATATGTATGCAGATGATGTGCAACTGTATGTTAGTCGTCCTGTCAGTAAAATTAGTGAATGTATTGATGTGTCAAATAGGGAACTAAGTAATATAAGTGACTGGGCTAAAAGAAATGGACTGGGACTCAATCCATCCAAATCGAAATGCTTGGTCATTTACAAAAAACTTTTAAATACTGATGAATTAAATAATTTAAAAATCGAGAATAGCAATATTGAGTATGTGGCTCAGGCGAGTAATCTAGGTTTTACCTTTAATAAGACAATGACGTGGGGTGATCACATAAAAAGGGCAGTGGGCAAAACGTATGGATTACTCAGAGTTCTCTATATGACACAGAATCTTCTACCAGTAAATTTACGGCTCTTAATAGCGAAAACATATCTGACCTCTGGCCTCTTCTATGGGGTTGAAGTCTTTGGAAACAGTGATGCCATTTCGAGACAAAAGCTTAATGTTGTTTTTAATAACATTGCCAGATATGTATACTATATAAAGCCAATGGACCACATCTCAACCGCTGCATGCCAAATCTTTGGGCTGCCCTTAAATAGATGGATAGACATGAGAGCCCTCATATTATTACACAAGACTATAAATACAATGACTCCACAGTACCTGTACGATAAACTAAAATTTACCTCCTCAAGAAGGACCAAAAACATTGTTTGCCAAAGATTTTCACTATCTAGTTCAAAGAAACATTTCTTCATAAACGCTGTTCGTCTCTGGAATCAGTTACCTCATAGGATAAAAAATATTAGTAGCGCACACTTATTTAAAAATCAATTATTAATACATCTAAAATAGGAACTAAAACAGTAAATCAAGAAAATAATAATAAGTAAATAAGTAAATAAATCTCAATGTTAATGCTAGTTTAAATACATATATACCATTGTTAATATAAGTAGTAGTATAAGTTTATGTTTTATATATCGGATTGTTATCTGTCGTGACTAGTGAATTAAAAATATGCTTCGCATGTATCACTAGGAATATTCGAATAAATAAATACAAATACAAATACAAAAGTAAAAAGTTTTAATAGAGCAATGCAAATACTAAGTAATCTTTCCAGATCATTTTCTTGGATGGGAAAAAGTATAATTTGAATTTTCCTGATGGGTTTTTGCACTATTGGAGGGATTTGAGGAAGGAACCCCATACTTTTCTAAGAGAAATTTTGGAGAAGGATCATTGATGGTTTGGGCTGCGTTCTGCGAGTCTGGATGCTTGCAGCTGGCATTTCCAAGCACTCATATGAACTCGAGAGAATAAGTGGACATTTTGCAAATGAATTTATTGCCTTTTCTTCGCAACCGAAGGCGTAAAAAGTTCATTTTTCAACAGGACAACGCATCAATACACGGCTTGAAGGCAATAATGTTTGGTTTTTAGAGTGGCCCGCGTGCCCCCGGACATGAATCCGATGGAGAACTTGTGGGCGTTGCTGGTCCGATGGATTTATGCTCAAAACACCAAGTACAATAGTACTAAGGAGCACAAATTGGCAATACTTAAGGCTTGGGAAGAACTGTCCCCTAAAGATTTAAAAAACCTCACAGATGGTATGCAAAATAGGATCTATGAGTTAATTAGTGCTAAAGGAGGTTACACTCATTATTAAAGTGAATAAAAATATATTAATTCGTAAACATTTTTCTATAAATTATTTAATTTAATAAAGTGCGGCTATAGTAGTGCACCGCTCACAAAACGAAAATGAAACATAACGGTTAATTTTTGCACTGAGAGTGTTGATGTTTGTCACTTATTTTCCATCATTTTGAACGCTCTTTTAAACGGTAATCGCAAAGTTTTTCTACCTATACTCTTTCTTTGCGTACACTGAAAAATCAAGGTGCGGCTATAGTATTGCACCAGAGTTTATACTGAATGACTTCACGGGTGCCTAAAATATTTCCACAAAATTAATTAACTAATTACCCTGACTGTCTGACTTATTTCTTTCCCTTCTTTCAACCGTTCAGACTTGCATCTTATTCTCTACTCGAGCTGTTACAGATGTTGCAAGCATATCAAACTCACATAAATCACATGACAAATTTAATGATAATCACTTTGGATGACACAAAGGCAAAATTTAATTAAATTTTGCTTAAAGAGCAAAGGGAAGGAGAAGTTGGCAACGGCAGTTGGCGTATATCCGTATGTACATTGTACATATATGCAGATTGAATTAAGTTTTATTTTTCACGCCCTCTGTTTAGCACAAAATTTGTAAACGTGTGTAATCCTCACACACACGCACACGCACACACAGACAAGCCACGAAAAATTTAATTTTCTCACATTACTTGTGCATACTTGGAAATGCCGGAGGCCAAAAAACCGAAACCAAAAACCGAACAGAGCGAGAACCGAAACGAGCAAAGCCCCAAAACCCCATACCCAACCCCAGCTTCCCTTCTCCAACTCGACGTATGCGTAATATTGAAACAATGTGAAAATTGCGCATACGCACAGTTGTGCCACTTCACACGCAACACTTTTCCAGGACAGGGACAGGACCCTGAAAATACTTTATTTGATAAGCAAGTCATTTGCATATGGCAAACTGACAGCGATGGAAGGGAACCTAAAATCAGCGTTGTGTCAAATATGTTAACCTTGTTGTTTGCCTTCCACAGTCAAAGTTGTGCAACTTTAAACAAATCTCGACGACTTGGCCATATGTTTATGAATGCGCCGTAATTTCTAACAATTTGTTGGTCCGCTTCTGCCTCACGACTTGCAGCAACTTGGCTTGTGTATAAAATTACAATAAATCCTTGCATTTTAGCTGCAAATAAACAAAGATTTGCAATGCCCAAAACGAAAAACAAAGCAGAGGAAGAGAGCGAGAGAATATCCAAAGAGTGCATGCAAAGTAGCAGTTTAAGTTGCCAGTGGAGGAGGACGACGCTTGGGCAAGGAATGTGCACCTCGTTTTTGGGTCTTGGCTGTTAAATCAACATGTAAGCATTTAATGCGGCGCTCTAAAGCTGAAAAAGCGTAAAATTCCCCAAATGACCATAAATTTCTGTGTTTGGCATTGTTGTTGCTGCTGATTCTTCTTCGTTACCCCTGCTCCACACTTGAAGCTGGCAGCGACCAGAGAGTGGAGAAACTTCAACAAGCACTTGTAAAAATAAATGGCATTTTGGGTTATGTGCAATAATAAAATGGAAATTGTGCAAAAATATTGCTGCATGTTCGCCCCTACGAAAAAAAGGGGACACATTCCAAAAATAAAACAAAACAGAAAATTGTAGAAATATCTGAAGCTGATATACTCGTAGTGTGTAGTTCCGCTGCACTGGCAGTTGACACTGCAAATGTTTTCAAAGAAATCGTTTGGAAAAAATATATGGATATACTCGTAGCATGGTAAATTTTAAATTAAGAAATCTACATTTTTGGTGCATCGATTGAGGCCATGTCTTGAGTCAAAATAACAATTTTGTGGCATTGTGTGAGCCTTGATTAAAAACTAATAATTATTTATGGTTATGGCACAACTTAAGCTAAAAAAGACTCGAATGAATAAATTGAGTTCGAACGCTGTTGAAAGAATGAATTCGTTCTTCCATTGTTAAGAGCATAAATCGTTTTCAAATTGGTTTTTAAAGACGAAAGAAGCAAGGAATTGTGACTGAACTAGGAGCGCAGGCAAGGAAGTAGAGTAGAGTCCTTCCATATTGTATCAAGAATTTTTAGTCTTAACTTACTTTGACGTGCAAAATTTAAACCAGTTGTTCACTGAGGGACAAAAAAACATAGGCCGTGTTCACCAGAACAAATCGATGATGAAAAAACCGATGGATCTAATTCGATTGTGTAGGTGAACGAATGTGAAGTACAATTATGATTGCTAATTTTTGTGATTTTTATTCAAATCATTTCATCACCAATTAACTTTTTTTGATGGATGATGTTTCATGTTTGATGTATGCTGGTAAACAAGGCCATAATTCAAGATAAAATAAAGCTTTTCAGCAAATGCTATGCAAACAATATGAATGTTTCAAGCAACAGCAAAAACAATAATATCCTACGGATACACCAAATTCGAAGAAGTTGAAAATACTTCTGAGCCTGTCGGAGCTTTATGAACACACCCTAATGCGGCACTTTTGATACGTGAACAAAGTCCGATCACTACCACCGCACCGACTACCCTTTATGCGACAATCTTTTTAATAATACATATATAAATTTATGAGCTATAATGTAATTATTAGATCTTCGTGTTAACTACGTAAAAAAATACCAAATATTAAGGCTATCGGGGTGCCACGAAATCTCTAAGACTTTGCGCGGTTGGTTTGTAAATCTCTGAAAAATTCGTTTTGTGCCACAGAACTTTGAGATTTCATTTCTAATTAGAAAATCTAGTTGGAGCACCAGATGTTCCAATTATGTTCCATCTCTAAAAACAGGGCTGAATCTCTGGTCAAAAATTCTCTTTTTGGTGTGGGTTAATATCAATGATAAACTGGAATTTTTGTGTTATATGTTTTATGATGCATTTTGAAATAATATTTCAATTTTCTCCACCAATATAATGCAAAATTTAAAAATTTGTTGGCGCCAAACATGAGGTGTTCAGTTACCATCCCTTAATCCGCTGGTGAGAAAACAGCTTTGCAGAATCTCCCAACAAAACATTAGAGGTCTGAACCCAACCAAGGAAATTTCTGTGGCCCTAAAGTGGAATCGGTTGGAATTTGTTTGGAAGGGGTGTCGTGGCACCCCGTTATAATTTTACTTTAAATGTGAAACCATTCATTTTGTGTTTAATTTTGATTCGTTTTATTTAACAGGAATAAAATGATTTAGATTTATCTCAGAATTTAGTGTTTTCAGTATTAAAAATAATTACGTACCCGTATACCGAAATAAAAATGCAGGTACCCAGTACCGAAACCGAAAACCGAAATTAATTGAAAACCGAACATGGAACCTTTAACAGAAACATTCATTTCGGGACGTGCCGGTATCGGAACCGAAATTCGTTTCGGGATAATGCCGTGGTAGAAACCAATTCGCAGTATATCAATGCATGGGAAAGTCTATCGCAGGAGTATGCTATTGACTTGGATTTAAGCAGTTCTTTAACGTGGAATACAGCGAAACGAGTCTTGCTTCTGTCATGTATGTAAAATTTTGAAATATCTGCACTCCAAAGCTTGCACTCAAGCATATTGGTCAGTGTTTTATCACTAGTACACTCTGGGGCCCATTATCAATAACACATTTTTGGACTTAAAAAAAGAGGATCGCGTTGAGACCAATAAAATCTTATAATTTATGAAAACACATGACACTTCGCAAATAAATAGTCCCAGTTAAGTTCGAAGTTTATACGAAAATCTCTAGAGATTTCCAGAATACCCCTATGACTACTAATATTTGTATTTTTACATAGATCTATCATGTTACAAACAACAGCTTATTCACTATTGTTATTGAGATGATTTATTCTGCTTCGCTGAACATGCGTTTTGATTCGCAGAATATAGCTGTAAATAAATTCGCTCTCAATTTTTTTCGCAATTTTCTCGCTTCCTTCGAAGACGCCTTTAGATATTTTAGTATTTTAGTACAAACATCGATGCTGAGAAAAAAAATTGATGCTTGCAATTTTTTCAAAACATGTGTGTCTTAGCTCTACTTTCTATGCAATCAGGCAATATGCCCAGCATTTTTTAATGGTAGCAACTTTCACACTGCTCTATGAAATTTTTTGCGGTGTCCAGCACTCGAAAAAAACATCAGTCCTGAAAACTTTACTTACAGTATTGAGAAGTGCAAAAATATCCAAGAGCGACGCCCTCCTTCAAATCCTAGAAAAGTAGAAAGCTCAAAGATTAAAAGAATACGAGCAGGGTTCAAATTACTGACTAATATATTAGCAATAGTCTGAAATTTTGACTTTAAACTAAACTATCATTTAGTCAATTTTTGTAAATGGACTTTGAAAATTGAATTAATTTTAAAAA
Source organism: Lordiphosa stackelbergi (assembly GCA_018904235.1). Taxonomy (NCBI): domain Eukaryota; kingdom Metazoa; phylum Arthropoda; class Insecta; order Diptera; family Drosophilidae; genus Lordiphosa; species Lordiphosa stackelbergi. Next base: position 4,685 of record JAEIFU010001448.1, on the reverse strand, counting down.
CATATAATAGTGGTATACCTGAAAGTTGATTTGCTTTTGATTTGCTTTCGTGAAAGCAAAAGCAAAGCAGTTGGTGGAACGAACCTGATTTCATTTTGATTTGCTTTCATACAATTTACACACGTATACAATTTGACAGATCCAAAGAGGAAGGGCAGAATAAAATTGTGGAACAATTTTTAACTTCGAACTTTCTAGGAGAGCTGTGCAGAAAAGTAACCCTGAACATCTTTGACCAAGTCAAGCAGTTCTCTAAGAGAGCTGTCACACTAAAACGAAAGCAAATCGAAGCTGATTTTACGAAATCAATTAGTATGACCTTAATTTCCTTGCATTTTCTGGGCCCTCTGCCATTTTGTATGGAGCAGCTGTCATCAGCTGTTTCACGAAATCAAATCGAAAGCAAATCAAAACCAAATCCCAGAGGAATACCACTAATATAAACTGATCTATGCTTTGAGTTATAAACAAAAACTAAACTAAATGATAGTCAATAGTCGCATTGTAACATTTTTTTATTGTTATTAAATTTTATTTTTTATTTATTAAAAATAGAGTTCCAATAGCTTTCGGGTGATATTTGAGAACCAACGCTACCTCATCTCGATTGTCCCACACGTTGGGAGTTTACCTATGATACTGTGACTTCAAAAGAAGTTCTCATAAATATTAAGTCAATAAAGAATACATAATTCGAAAGTGGAAAATTTTAATATAAGCGAGACTTCTGGGATTTAGCTTTGTCCGTTCGTCTGTCTGTCTGTTTTTACGCAAACTGATTTCTCAGTTTTAAAGCTATCGAGCTGAAATTTTGCACAGAGTCTTCTTTTACTGCACACTGCTAATATGTCGGAACCGACCGGATCGGATGACTATATCTTATAGCTGCCATAGGAACTATCCGTCGAAAAATGGGTTTTAGTGATAAAAACTTTTTTGTTTTTAATGTTAACGTCTCCCAACTCAGCTTTTATTAATATTAGATGCTTTCACACAGATTTACAAGTTCTAGTCAAAGTCTTCATACCTAAGAGCAAGCGGGATGAACATCTACACGTAAGGAAGAAGAAGGAAGAAGTGTGACGCACTGTCCCAGCACGCACAAATAAAATAATACAAAAATAGAAATTTGAATTTGAACCTAACGGACAGCTTCGGCGCCCTCGATCGATATCGATTAATAATCGATAGATATCGAGGGCAACCCTACAAAGAACTCACAGTGGCGTGAGCCGATAGTGAGCAAAGCAAATAAAAGTCACTTGATCACCAGAGCTCGAAGCGCAAAGGTAAGCCAGCTAAAGGAGTTAGCATCTGTAGTTATGGAGCAGTCGGGCTCCCATCTTGTTCTTGTGTTTAGTGGATAGCCAATCCTCCACAGAGTTGGAATACTCTACGGAGCAGTCGTGCGTCCAGCTTGTAATTGTGTATTCTTGGACCGCCAATCCTCCCCAGAATTGTAATATTCTACGGAGCTGTAGTGCATCCACCCCGTTCTTGTGTATCTTGGAGAGCCAATCCTCCCCAGAGTTCTAATACTCTACGGAGCAGTCGTGCATCCCGCTTGTTACTGTGTATTCTTAGATCGCCAATCCTCCCCAGAGTTATAAAACTCTATGGAGCAGGTGTTTCTTTACCCGTCCCTTATTCTTAGATATAACGTCCCACCCAGAGTAGGAACTCCCGACTGGAGCCCGACATCTGATTTCTTCACCCCCCGCGGAACAGAGTAGCCGGAACGAGACACTAGGAACCAGGTACTGACGCCCACAGACGGAGCAAGACGATCGGAACCAACCCGGAACCCCGGCGGACATCGTAATCCAGCACTGTTCTCCTAAGCCCTAGAATTAATACTACAATATAGAACATCCTGAAATAAAACCCAAAAGGGAACACATTGAAATCTCGGATTGTTGTTTAGGGACTCTATTTACAGCAACCACGACTAAAAGAAATCCTAAATTTCTGTAACCCTGGACTCGGCGAGCACTACCCCGGCCAGAGTTCGTTACAGAAGGGAATACCTACATTTACCCCAGTAGTCGGCGCGTCGCCATCTGCTGTGCATGCAAAGCCTAGCAGCAGGATAGTCGAAACACCGTCAGTATAAGTTCGTCGCTGCGCTGATTTTGACTGCAATGCTGCAGAGCAAATTCAACTTCGTGTCAGTGGCTACACACACACGCAATGGCAAAAAGTAAACGTGTTTTTTTTAAACATAGCAAAAATCAACTAAAAATAATTTTTAGTATCCATTCTTTTGGTTTCTAATAATTACTTTGTTATTTTAGACCAACAAGAAATTTCCATGGTAAATATTATGCAAAAAAAATAGGCGAAAATTTTTATATATTTTGGGGGCATAACTTTTTAAATCACCCCTTTTTAAATCATCCCGATAGCGAAAACTGAAAACGTGGTAAACCATTAGAGGAGAAAGCAGGACTGTCCATTAGTATTTCCTAAAACTTATTTTGTCATCTTTTTTTTCGAATTTTATAAACTTGAAAAAAAAGTCGATTTAATATAGAAGGTACGAATCTGAGATCACATCATTCATACGGACAGACGGACATGGCTATGTCGACTCTGCTATTACATACATTTGCAGCGGAGAATAAAAAGCCAACGAAAAAGACATCCAATTAAAATACAATTTAAAACGCGTTCGTGGTTTAAACAATTTTGGTATGTAACAAAAAGTCTAACTTCAAAATTGAATAAAAAAAAAAAATTGTGGCTGACCGCTGTGAATTTCCACCACAGAAAAATAATTTTTAAATTTTCAGAGAGGCAGTCCATGGTGTTAATCTTACATTTTTCTTATATCTAAATATTCATACAATTAACAACTCAGTCAAAACAAATACCGATTCGAGTTTTGTCTATACCAATAACATTTCAAGACACTCGTAAAACTTGAGTATTTTTTGTAAGTTATCGAAAATTTCTTTTGTTTATTGCAAAACTTAGCCACAATGCCCGCCTTTCTGCTTCAAAATGACAAACACTAAACACAAAACCCCAAAAACTAGTATGATAAGCAAGGACGAGGAGACTGTGGGCGCAATTGAGCAACCGACATAAGCTGCAGCATCGTGCTAATCTGCACTTGGAAAAACACTTGAGAGCAAAGCGTAGAGAAATGAGCAAAAGAAATCAAGTAGAAGAGGCGAATGAGCTGTAAAAAGGCTCGAGTATTGACAATGGCGGTTCATGGTCTTCTCTATGCATGAGTGTGGCTGTGTGTGTGTGTGTGTGTAATGGGCTAATGGGCGTGGCAGTGTGACAACAAATTGGCAAATTTTTGGTGTGTGCGGATTTATTTCAATTGTAAGTGCCTGCCTGCTGCCTGTCAACACGAGCATATCTGGCAGGCCTCCTTAACGATGAGCTTCAATGAGGCATGCCAAGTATTTCCGGCACACACACACACCGCATACATCAAGTATTTTCCTGTCCTGCTTCGTTGCAAAATTTTGTTATGTGTTGCCATAAAATTTACATTAGAATTTCCGCTCCCTTCCTGCTACAAATTTGATTTGCCTGAGAGAATCTTCCTCCCTGCTTCTTCGCATAATTTGTGCAATTTTCAGCTGCGAGCAATCTAAAACACAAACAACTTTGCTCGGCAATTACATTTTGCAGTTGCGTTTTGTTTGTGCTGGTAGATCAGGATGCATTTGCATTTTGCCTTTTGTCCAGTTAATTGGCAGATGGCTTTCTTTGTTGGTCTCTCGCCCACTCAATTAGTCAAAAGTTTCTGCGCTTGCGGCTTTCCGCTTGACCAGAGCCTTAAATGCTTTTACCACCCACCCCCGGTCTCTGCCTGTCTGACTCCCTCATTCACGCACATATGTTTGCAACACTTTTGACATTTGCAATTTTGTGTTCCGTTTGCTTAGCAGGCAAAGCTTTTTGTGGCTTTTGTGGCTGTCAGTTGGCGACCAATTCAAATGGACATTGACATTCATATTGAACCGCTTTGATTGAGTTTAAATGAAGCTTGAATGTGCCTAATGGGGCATACATACAACCATACAGACATACGTATACATAAGTATGGAGGGTGGTTGATAGGTTGGGCGGGCGGAACATATCAATTGTGTGAGTATGCTTGAATGGTAGGGAATAGAAAAATAATCAAATAGAGAGCACAACATTTACTTACGAAATAGCAAATCTTCCTGCTATCATTTCTTCCTGTTTCAAATCGAGTTCAATTTGCTTGGGAGTTTAATGATTTTTTGAACTTATTCCTTTAGATTTCCCACGATGTTCCGACTATTCCACCTTCAGGGATCGCGCTGTAAATTAAACAATTTTTAACATTCAACAACATTTTTTGATAAATATAACTCTTGGTCCATTTCCATTCCTCCTATAAGTGGTGCTTTATAAAAAACTTTACAGAAAATTGCCTTAATAAACCCTGGAATTTGTCTGGGAGATATCGCTGGGAGCTCTGACATATCAGCCAGAGAGTATAAGCAGAGGTTTATCTTCTCGGTTTCAAGGAACGAGGAAGACCTGTGGTAGTCTTTAAAACTACATCAGATATACCATTAGTGTGCTGAGCTCAGAAAAGCAAGTTTACACGCTGCAGTTTGCATGCTCACCAACACAAGCTTATTTTTCTGTCCTCTCCATTTGGCCGGCCCTGATCTAGAGGGAATGAATAC
>JAEIFU010001447.1:0-68983 GCA_018904235.1 Lordiphosa stackelbergi | reverse complement strand
GAGTCCTAAATCATACGGTCGACTAATATACAATTGGACATCGTCAGCTTGGACATCACACTTTGTCAGAGTACTTGGCAGATCATTCACATACACAGAAAACAATAATGGACCTAAAATTGAACCTTGAGGGACACCACGCGTAATTGATAAAAATGACGACACACTGAAAGAGGATACGACAGCCTGACGCCTGTTGGTTAAATATGATCTTATTAATTTTGATGCTGTTCATGAGAAACTAAACATATTGCTTAATTTAGTACACAGTATGTCATGATTGACTGTGTCGAATGGTGGCGATAATCTTTATGGGATTCAAATAAAATTCTTTGTTTACTTTGCAGATCATTTAAAAAACGCGGTCATAGGTATGATCTCCATCTCCTGGAAACCATTTTCAAGGAAGTGCACGCCTTTGTACTCTGAACCAAAGGTAATAAAGTATATTAAGTTTGTGCAAGAGTATGTAACAGGAAGAAGGGGATCATTTCCGAACCCTATAAAGTATATATATTCTTGATCAGCATCAACAGCCGAGTCGTTATAGCCATGTCCGCCTGTCCGTCCGTCCGTCCGTCTGACTGTCCGTCTATCCTTTCTCTGACAGTTTTTCACGATTAAAAGGGGAAGGAACTTTCCAAATCTGAAAAAAACTTGATTTGGGTACGGTATACACCCACATGCATGCAAAAATTGGTGGCTCTCACTCTTAAAGTCTCTGAGATCGACGCGTTCGTACTGACATACGGACGGACATGGCTGAATCGATTCTGCTGTAAATGCTGATCAAGAATATATACTTTATAGGGTCGGAGAAGCTTCATTCTGGTTGTTGCATACATTTGCACAACTTCATGATCCCCTTTTACCCAGTTTTAATGGGTACAGGGTATAAAAAGTGTCGCAAATCGAACCAAATTTAGTAAGTCGCCATTGGGGCCTTAAATAAGCGTACAAAACCATATACACGAAATTGAAAAAGGACCGACAGCACGACACGAAGCGCACACCGTTGGCAAACAAAATGGACATGCCCCTTCCCCTTCGACATGTTGACACCACAACAAGTTCCGGTGGCTTGCAAAGTGTTGTTTATACTTTTAAGGAGAAACGAAAGAAAACCTTTGCTTTGGAAAATTATGTTGACCAAGCTTTCACCTACCAAGTTTCTCTCAATTGAGGCTGAAATCCTTTAAGTTATTATGCGCCACATTTCCAGTGCAACAATAAGTAATATTGAATCATAAATGTCCACTTGTATGCCCGAGTGTGTGCCAGTTTGTGTAAGCAGTTTCTGCATTTAATGTGGTCCTCATTGGCATGCGAAAAGGGGAAAAACAATTTTGGAGAGTTGCCTGGAGTGACAGTTCGTACATATGTTGGAATTACACACGGCACGTGCCGTGCATTCAGTGTTCGATTGTTCCAAAAACTCGATGCCAATGAGACGTTGGTTACATTTTTCCATTCAGCGGGCTGACAAACAGAAAATAAAAATCAATATCGATTTGATATGGACTGAATCGTTTGAGACTTAATCAATTCAACACTGTAATTGAACCATTAAACATGGGATATTTTAAATCTCAATTTGACATAAAGTAATATATTGATAGACCCAAAAAACATTGAATCTAAAATAGGCTAAAATCGCTGTTAACTTAAGACAATCAACAATTTCGTTTGGCCTTGGGTAATTTTGAATTATTTCTAAAGAAGTTGTTTCATTGGAGACTAACAAGGAGAGACGTTGTATATAGAATAGCAGAAAATCCGAATCGACTTTGCAAATATTACCCGTACAAAAAAGATTTAAGGGATTTATTTCAAGATTGACACTTTATTGTGGAAAATTCGATTTTGAAAGTATTTTCCATCGCTAGCCATTTACTATTTCTCATCATTCTAGCAATTTTCGGATACCATCTCGAACGATGCGTCTTTCATTGCGATCGACAAATCGATCCAATTGTCGAGATTTTCAAAAGAACGAATAAGCCGATCCTTAGGGGAATGCGTCATCGACAAAATCAAATGGTAGTCTGAAGGGGCTACATTCTGAATCTTAATCTTTCTACAATTGAAAGCAGAGAAGAAAAGTTTTCCGCAAATTGTCTATTGATTTGCACAAGATTTGACTTATCTCTTGGCTCTCAAAAGCTAAAGAAAGCTCAATGACAACATCTAAATAGGTTAAAGTGGATCATGAAGTTATCCAAATGTACATACATTTTTATTATAGAAAAATCATTTCATACGACTGATAGTTATCCGACTTCGACCAAATTAAAAAGGTTTTTCTCACTAAGACCCATTTTCAAACCGATCGGCCCTATGACAACCGTAAGGTATAGTCATCCAATTTTGACCAAATATTGCAAATCAGGTTGAAGAAATATAGTATCAATAAAGGCCGAGTTTGGGGACTATAATATTGATAATGTCTGTGGCAATAAGGAAAAACAGCTCGATACGATTCAAAATAGAGATTTTAATACCAAAGGCTTTCTCAGTATCAAATCTATATTGTTTCACGCCAATCCACAGTGGCCGGAATGTCCAAAATTTTGGCATAAACTAGACCGACCCAGTTAGAGGGCTGTAACTTGGAACATTTAATAGTAATGGCATAAATAAGAAACGAGCAAAATTTTGGACCGGTCCGACCACGCCCACTAGTACCGCCCATACAACTCTGTCCCTATGAGCGCTCAGATCTCAGAAATGGTAAAAGATAGAGGTTTGACATGTAAGGGACATAAACTTCTTTTACTCACAGGCAGATTAAATTTATTGGTTTGAGTAGAGGGAGTAATCAGCAGCTTTTGTTTTACAGAAGAGGTGTGTTGTGTGGGAGAGTGGGAGGTGGAGTGGTGGGATAGGTGAAGATTTGGGGGATCTGGGGGATTTGGTGCTAATCTGGTGGGGATCAGTCGGATAGGTGTATGGGGGATCTGAGGAGATCTGGGGGGACTGTGAGGACTGGGGTGGGTAGGTGGGGATCTGGTTTGTGTCTGGTGGGGATCAGGTCAGGAGCTGGTAGGGATCTGATTTGGACTATGGGGACTAGTGCGGATCTGGTGGTGACTGGGGGGATCTGTTTGGATCTGGTGGGGATCAGCGGATCAGGTGGTGATCTGGTGGGGATCTGGGGAGATCTGTGGGATCTGGCGGGGATCTATTGGAATCTAGTGGTGATCGGTGGTGATCTGTGGAGATCTGGTGGGATCGGCTTAAATCTAGTGGGGATCTGTGAGGATCAGTGGGGATCTCGGCGAGATGTGGTGGGGATCTGGTGGGGATCTGTTGGAGATCTGGTGAAGATCTGGTGGGGATCTGAAGAGGATCAGGTGGGGATCTGGGAGAGATCTGGTGAGGATCTGGGGTGGGTCAGGTGGGGATCTGGTTTAGGTCTGGTAGGGATTTGGTGGGGATCACCAGAGAGTGGCTGCATTGAGGTCAAGTTTTGAATTTTGTGCTATAAACTACAGGGTTGCCCATATTCGACGGACCCATTTGGCAACGCCATAACTTTTGACAGAGATGTCAGATCGCTAATGACGCGTTTGAAGCGTCAGTCCAAGCAGATTTTTACCATGGAACAATACACGCCACGCGAGCGCTCTGAAATAGTTGAAATTTACATTCAACAGAACAAGTCAATTGTGAAAACTCAACGTGCTTTTAAAAAATTAAAAAATGTGACCGGAATGTGTGAAATGGGACCGTAAATAAGCAAAATTGCCGTATTTACGCCACTGAAAATCCTGAGGAGATTCAAGAAGTGCCTCTTCATGACGAAAAAGTCACAGTTTGGTGCGGCGTTAGTGCGAAAACGGTGATTGGGCCGTTTTTCTTCCAAAATGAAAATGGCCATGCTGTTACCATCAACCAGGAGCGTTATCGCGACATGATGACCAATTTTGTGATGCCAATTATTCGTCGAAAGCGCATGAGGCAGTTCTGGTTTCAACAAGACGGCGCTCCACCGCACACAAGTCGCATAACAATCGATTTTCTGAAGAAATTGTTTCCGGGCCGTTTGATGTCGAAAAGTGGTGATTTGGACTGGCCACCGCGTTCGCCCGATTTGACGCCGCCTGACTTCTTTATTATTTTTGAAGTCAAAGGTTTACGTTAACAAGCCAAGGACCGTAGAAGAGCTCAAGGACAACATTCGTGAAGAAATAGCCGCTATTCCGGCCGAAATGTTGGCGAAATCGATGGAAAATGCTGCAAAAAGGGCACAATACGCCATCAACGCCAGAGGCGGCCATTTGAGAGATATCATATTCAAAAATTGATGTAAACAAATCTACTTGGAACAAATTAAATGATTAAGATTGCCAACCGCCAAATTTTTTATTTTTTCTTTGATTTTTAAAAAAAACATGGGTCCGTCGAATATGGGCAACCCTGTATAATGTTATCTGTTAGACAGTGACTTAACAGTGGCTCTTAACAGTGACTTAACAGTGACTTAACAGTGACTTAACAGTGACTTAACAGAGACTTAACAGTGACTTAACAGTGACTTAACAGTGACCTATTATTTTTAAAATTATATAACATTTATTTATACAGAATCCAAAAAGGTGTAGTTTTGCCATTACTTAAGTCGGTTGTACGAACGTAAAGAGCTTCGCTCGTACCGTGCGTCCCATGACACACACTCTTTTTTTCAATTTTTGCCACGCCCCCTCCCGCCCCCGCAATTTTGAAAAAACGTCTTATCTCGCACAATTTTGAAGATATATGGTTCGAACCTTTTATACATATTTAGTAATCAACATTACTTATCAATCTGCCAAAGGAATGGTAAAGATCGGACAATCGATAGTAAAGTTATAAGCAAAAGAAATTTCGATGTCGCAGCGCTACAGCTCCGTTGCGTTCTGGTGTTGCTGTAGCAGCAAAATACACTCTAAGCATTCTTCATCGCAGGTACAGAGTATAGTCGGTTGGGATTGCTTGATTTCCTTAATATTTTACCAAGTCACACCAAGTCATATACATTTTAATGGACACAATTGCATCTTTAGTTGCGAGAAGCAACGAGGAGCTGCCCACTTTTCTCCACGGAACAAGTGACATTTAGGTTAGATTCGCTTAAAAAATACCACAGCAAGCTCACATAAAGACAAAGGCACAATAGAAAAAAGCACCCAATTTCTTTATTTTCTTGTAATTAACATGCCTTTTGCAACATTTTGGCATTTCAAAACATTAATTGCTCTATACATTTATAACTGTTTTTAATTTTGAAAGAACAGATCGTGCCGTGGCACCGGAGCAATAAAATTTTGGTCGAAAAAAACTTATTTTCAGGGCAGTGCCAAAATTCCAGGGATGCACAAAAAATGTTTTGAACCAGCAATTAGGGTTCATGGTTCTATAATCTTTCAGAGGAATTAAGCTTTTTTCCCATATTCCAACATTTACTTTTTGACTTTATGACAAAATTTTGGCAATTCCGGCCAGTGTGCCCTGGTTTTTTCCGTGATGGCCAACTAAGGCACCCCTTTTTATACACTTGAAAAGTGTATTATAATTTTGCCCAGAAGTTTGCAACGCATAGAAGGAATCATCTCCGACCACATAAAGTATATATATTCTTGATCAGCATGACGAGCTGAGTCGATTAAGCTTTGTCCGTCCGTCCGTCCGTCCGTCCGTCTGTCCGTCTGTCTGTTTCTACGCGAACTAGTCACTCAGTTTTGGAGCTATCGAGCTGAAACTTTGCACAGAGTTTTCTTTTTACTGCACGCTGCTAATATGTCGGAACCGACCGGATCGGATGACTACTTCTTGTAGCTGCCATACAAATGTTCGTTCGAAAAATAGGTTTTAGTAAGAAAAACTGCTTTGTTCTCAATATTACTGCTCTCAAACACGGTCATTGGTAATATGTAATGTTTTTAAGATGATCTGCGAAGTTTGGTCGAAGTCGCTAACCGTTGAGACAAGCTATTTCAAGTGTATCAAAACTTCGGTACAGACGAAGTTAGCTTTTCCTTTCTCGTTTTCCCTTATGGTCTATTCGTCTATTCTGATTCTGTAAAGACGGAAAAACACCATCAGAAGTACCTTCTTCTCTCGCTAATACTTAGAAAGGTTAACGCCAGATTCAATTCTTTTCATTTATTTAGGAAGCTATTTTTATTTATTTGAACATTTGTAAAGTTGTTTATTGTGCGATATCCATCACCTTAACACTCATACTGAGTGCCAAAAGCCGCATTACAAGCCTTGACGGCCAATGAACGTTTTGCCAACTTCTTGGATGAACCACTTGCCTTATATACAATGCCATCCAAATTTATTGAGAAAAAATGCTCAGGATTGGATCCGTCACGGAATTCGGTTCCCTCACTGTTAATCTTCAAATTGGGACGCATCAAATTTAGCAAGCTAGACGGATGTATATCCATCCAATTCTGTGGCAATTGTTTTGTGTGCACCGCCTGCTCCTGTTTCTTTCTATTAGGCGGCTTGAGTTCTGGGACATGAAATCCTTGCTTTTTCCAATCGGCAAACAGTTTATATATGGCATAAGAAGCCAAATTAATCATGGGAACTTCCTTGCTGTCGTCCCCCAATAGTTCATCCTCCCCATAACCGGAATCATCTTTGGGCTTCATTTTCTCCAAATAATAATCTCGCACAGCCTGCTCGTACAGACGATTTTTGGCTTCCCTTTTCAGTTGTGCCTCCACCTCGTAAGTCTGCGAGTTAACCATAGCTTTGGCCACAAATTTACCATTTGCTGCAGGTTTAATTTCCAAACTATTGACAGTTAGATCCTTGAGTTCGTTCATAGTGGAGAAAGCACATTTTGGAAAAATCTTTCTACGCAACAAACGATTCCTGTTGAGTGTACGCACTGCAAATAAATTAAAGGAAATTAAACCAAAAATTTTTTCATTAAAACAAAATTAAGGTAAAACATTGAAAGTCATAATTCTAAAAAAACAATGCATTTTCCATCAGATAAATTGTACTTTAAAAATAATTTTAGGCATTGATTTGTAAAATTAGTTGAAATTTAAAATATTTACATTTGATTCACCCTTTCCCCCTCACCCATACGTTACCTGAGGCACGCTTCTTAATGCGCTTTAAAATGGTCGTCAAACGTGGCTTCCTTTTAGTTTGTGCTGCTGCTTTATTTTTCGATTTAGCTTTGAAGGCTGGTTCCACATTCTCCTTCTCAATCAATTGGTTTTCCATCTGGATTTTTTTGTATTTTCTCTAAACGAACTGAACGAAGAACCTCTCTCTGCCACAAATTCGATGTGATTGAAAATAATTGCTAACAATTCTCATGAAAAGAAATCACCCCGCCACCCTTGATTTTAAAACAACTAAATTTATTTTTATACCCTTGGAGAGGGTATTTTGAAATTTTCCGGATGTTTGTACCGCACAGAAGAAAGCATCTCCGACCACATAAATTATATATATTCTTGATCAGTATGACGAGCTGAGTTGATATAGCCATGTCCGTCTGTCCGTCCGTCCGTTTGACCGTCTGTTTCTATGCTATGGTACAAATACGCTGCACATTTGTAGGAACCGGCCGGATTGGATGATTATAGCATATAGCTGCCATAGGAACGATCGGTTGAATAAGTACTTTCAGTGAGAAAAACTTTTTTGTTTTCAATGCTATCGCTCCCAACCCTCGTATTCAAATGTTTTTAATGATTTCACATAATTTGACACAGATTAATCAAAATCAGACAACTATATAGTATAGCTGCCATACAAAAGATAGGTCTTTTTTCCGGCAACGTATTCATTATAAGTTTAATTTTAAAAATTTCGAAATAATGATTATAAAATTATTTTTACGATTTTCTTCAAAAATAATTATTATTTTACAGTAATTCAATAAAAGTTAAATAATCCCTAAAACATTTTTCTGTGCACCACTTTACCAACAACAAATTATAAATAATAATACCCAAAATTATATATAGTAGAACAGAAAATAGAGGAATAAATGAAATGTAATAAAAAATAGTAGATCCATAATATTCGTCCTGTGGACGACATATGGTGTATCATATGAAAGGTATTCAATCATAGATCAAGAATATTTAATCACATCCGCAAAAAGTTTAACACATAAGCCGTAAATTAAATTTGAGTTGTATTTTGAGCAAAAAAAAAATCATTTTTAATCATTATTTTTAAGTTTTATTTTTTTGGTCAGAAATAATTATTATTATTTAAGTTTTGTTTAATTACTTAAAAATAATCATTATCTTCGAAGAAAATCGTAAGAATCAAAAATTTAAAAAAAAACCGGTGGATTTGCAGAGATTGTACAAAAATAAGAATTTTGGTGTAAATCATTTTTGTCTAGGTCCATTATAATTTTTACTTGTGATATTTATACCCGTTACCGTAGAGTAAAAGGGTATACTAAAGTCGTGCAAATGTAGTAACAGGCGAAGGAATCATTTCCGACCATATAAAGTATATATTCTTGATCAGCATCAACAGCCGAGTCGATTTAGCCTTGTCCGTCTGTCCGTCCGTCCGTCCGTCCGTCCGTCCGTGTGTTGAACACCTAGATCTCAGAGATGGTAAGAGATAGAGGTTTGACAGTATGGGACAAATGCTTCTTTTATCTGCACGCAGATCGTTTGTTTCCAATTTTGGCCACGCCCCTCCCGCCCCGCAATTTGGAAAAAAGTTATATCTCCTACAGTTTTAAAGATAGAGGATTCGTACCTTCTACGTAGTTAGTAATTAGCAAAATGATCGATTTGCCGAAGGAATGATAAAGATCGGATACGGTTCCAAGTTATAAGCAAAAAGTGAACCAAGCCTCCACGCTACCACCCTAAAAAGTTGCATACTTTTGATGGTAACTAAGGTACGCGGGAACACTGTTAAACATGTTTTTTCGAGTACGGTATTCGGTGGTTAGAGCCGACTTTAACTTACGTTTTACTTGAAAAAAATAAAATAATCATTATTTACGGTCCCTGCTTTTTGTTTTCAATGCTATCGCTCCCAAATTTTGTACAGATCAATATATATAGGTAATATAGCATATAGCTGTCATAGGAACGATCGGTCGAAAAACTAGTCATAGTGAGAAAAACTGTTTTGCTTGCCCCGCAAACTTGTCTATACTTTTTTTATAATTCCACCAAGATTTATGACAATCGGGCAACTATATAGTATAGCTTCCTTACAAAAGATAGGTCTGAAAAATAGTATGGTAAGGAAAATTTTTTTTGTTTTTAATGTTATCGCTCCCAAACTTCCTACTGATCAATATTATATGCTACCACATAATTCTGCCAAGAATGATTCAAATCGGATGGACTAAGACCTATTTTCCGATCGAATGTTTCTATGACAGCTATAATTTATGGTCATCCGATCCGACATATTAGCAGCGTGCCGTAAAAAGAAGAAGAAGTGCGAAGTTTTAGCTCGATAGCTTCAAATCTGAGTGACTAGAAAGACGGACAAAGCTCAATCGACTGTCGGAACTGGCCGGATCGGATGACTATAGCATATAGCTGCCATAGGAGCGATCGGTTGAAAAATAGTTTCAGTGTAAAAAACTTTATGTTTTTCATGCAAACGTCTCTAAACCTCGTATTTATAAGTCGCCTATGTTTTCACATAATTCTATAAAGGTTTATGAAAATCGAACAACTATGTAGTAAAGCTGCCATACAAAATATAGGTTTGAAAAAAAGACTTTTTTGTCCTCAATGCTATGGCTCTCCAAAGTTTTTGCTGGTCAATATTATATGCTAAACTCTGGACCAACACTATAGCTGCACCTCCATTTTTCAGTGTACGCACAGAAATTGTAGAGCTAGAAAAATTTTGGGAGTACCGTTTGAAAGAGCGTGAAAAATGAGAGAAAATAAATGAAAAACATCAACATTCTCAGTGCAAAAAAATAAATCGTTATATCGTAGAAAAATGTTAACTAATTAATATATTTTTATACTCTGTAATAATGGGTGTAACCTCCTTTAACACTAATTAACTCATAGATCCTATTCGGCGTACTGTTTACGAGGTTTTTTAAATCACTAAGGGACAGTTCTTCTCATGCTTTAATTATTGCCAATTTGAGGTCCTTAGTACTATTGTACTTAGGTTTTTAAGCATAAATCCTTCGGACCAGCAACGCTCACAGGTTTTCCATCCGATTTATGTCCGGGGAGCACGCGGGCTACTTCAACAACCGAACATTATTGCATTCAAGCCGTGCATTTATGCGTTGTCCTGTTGGAAAATGAACTTTTTACGCCTTCGACCGATCCAAGTCGCAGACCTCAGCACACATTTATTTTTTATCAAACCTCTACTAGAGCGACCTCTCATAGACCGAAGTTATCCTACGAGATGCCGAATTGATGTAGCTTTTAAGGATGACTTGCCAGCCATTTTAAAACCTGTGCTCCGACTTCTTAATATACATGTCATCAGGCTACATGTCTTCCTTTGTGCGAGTATCCCATTTCTTCTACGGGACTATATTCTCAACATTCTGTCGTACTTCGATGCTCTCACTTTAATAGGCTCCGTCTCTAGTTGTGGTCACCATTTCATATAGGGACAGTTTGCTTGACACTATTTGCTAATGGCTGTGTCTGGAGTTACTTGCTCCCCTGCACAGTGGCCGGAATGTCCAGAATTTTGGCATAAACTAGACCGACCCAGTTAGAGGGCTGTAACTTGGAACATTCACTAGTAATGGCATAAATAAGAAATGAGCAAAATTTTTGACCGGTCCGACCACGCCCACTAGTACCGCCCATACAACTCTGTCCCTATGAGCGCACAGATCTCAGAGATGGTAAGAGATAGAGGTTCGACATGTAAGGGACATAAACTTCTTATACTCACAGACAGATTAAATTTATTTTCAATTTTTGCCACGCCCCCTCCCGCCCCCGCAATTTCGAAAAAACGTCATATCTTTCACAATTTTGAAGATATATGGTTCAAACCTTTTATACATATTTAGTAATCAACATTACTTATCAATCTGCCAAAGGAATGATAAAGATCGGACAATCGATAGTGAAGTTATAAGCAAAAGAAATTTCGATGTCGCAGCGCTACAGCTCCGTTGCGTTCTGGTGTTGCTGTAGCAGCAAAATACACTCTAAGCATTGTCCGTCGCAGGTACAAAGTATATTACAGTTAGGATTACTCGATTTTCTTAATATTTTTTTTTTGCAAAATTAGCCAAAAATAATAAAATACACTGTTCCCGTCTGCAACAATATAAAATATCGCGAAAACGAGCAAAATATATTAATCACACCAAGTCATATACATTTTAATGGACACAATTGCATCTTTAGTTGCGAGAAGCAACGAGGAGCTGCCCACTTTTACTCCACGGAACAAGGGACATTTAGGTTAGATTCGCCTAAAAAATACCACAGCAACATCACATAAAAACAAAGGCACAACATAAAAAAGCACCCAACTTCTTTATTTTCTTGTAATTTACATGCCTTTTGCAACATTTTGGCATTTCAAAACATTAATTGCTCTATACATTTATAGCTGTTTTTAACACCGGAGCAATAAAATTTTGGTCGAAAAAAAAACTTATTTTCAGGGCAGTGCCAGAAATTCCAGGGATGCACAAAAAATGTTTTGAACCAGCAATTAGGGTTCATGGTTCTATAATCTTTCAGAGGAATTAAGCTTTTTTCCCATATTCCAACATTTACTTTTTGGCTTTATGACAAAATTTTGGCAATTCCGGCCAGTGGGCAATCGGATAAGTGGTTAGAAAGATATAAAGGTTTATCAAAACAACATAAGTCTGAAGAAATGTAAATAAGTTGTGGTCTGTACGTCAATGTGCCAAAATCACAACTTGATTTATTAAAAAGGACTTATATAGTTAAAGAAATTTCGCTTCCAATCTGTAAAAAATTTACACTTGGCGACCATTTACTAGTTTCTCTTATTCATTTAAAGTTAATTTTTGCTCGTTTTGCTTAGGTGTGTTAGGGTTTGTATTAAAAACCTCCATTTAACATATAATAAAACCAAAATAAAAAATTAAACTAATTAATAAAACTTAAAAACGAGAAAGGCAAAGCTAACTTCGTCTGTACCGAAGTTTTGATACACTTGAAATAGCTTGTCTCAACGGTTAGCGACTTCGACCAAATTTCGCAGATCAGCTTAAAAACATTACATATTACCCATGACCGTGTTTAAGAGCAGTAATATTGAGAACAAAACAGTTTTTCTTACTAAAATCCATTTTCCGAACGAACATTTGTATGGCAGCTACAAGAAGTAGTCATCCGATCCGGTCGGTTCCGACATATTAGCAGCGTGCAGTAAAAAGAAGACTCTGTGCAAAGTTTCAGCTCGATAGCTCCAAAACTGAGGGACTAGTTCGCGTAGAAACAGACAGACGGACAGACGGACGGACGGACGGACAAAGCTTAATCGACTCAGCTCGTCATGCTGATCAAGAATATATATACTTTATGTGGTCGGAGATGATTCCTTCTATGCGTTGCACACTTCTGGGCAAAATTATAATACACTTTTCAAGTGTATAAAAATATTTTATGGAACATACTATATATCTCTGTAATCTCTACCTTTAAAGTTTATGCAGTAATTCAAATACAGGCTTTAATCTTATTGACTTGTGCTTGGATGGAACAAACAAAAAACGAGAAACCCAAGCTAACTTCGTCTTTGCCGAAGTTTTTATACCCTTGCAAATGTTTTAATACAACAGAGTTTAAGAACGCCAGAAAAACAACAAGCAAGGGCAAACTACACCTTTTGGATTCTGTATAAATAAATGTTAATAATTTTAAAGTCATTTAAGTCACTGTTAAGTCACTGTTAAGTCACTGTTAAGTCCACTGTTAAGTCACTGTTAAGTCACTGTTAAGTCACTGTTAAGTCACTGTTAAGAGCCACTGTTAAGTCACTGTCTAACAGATAACATTATACAGGGTTGCCCATATTCGACGGACCCATGTTTTTTTGAAAAAAATCAAAGAAAAAAATAAAAATTTGGCGGTTGGCAATCTTAATCATTTAATTTGTTCCAAGTAGATTTGTTTACATCAATTTTTGAATATGATATCTCTCAAATGGCCGCCTCTGGCGTTGATGGCGTATTGTGCCCTTTTTGCAGCATTTTCCATCGATTTCGCCAACATTTCGGCCGGAATAGCGGCTATTTCTTCACGAATGTTGTCCTTGAGCTCTTCTACGGTCCTTGGCTTGTTAACGTAAACCTTTGACTTCAAATATCCCCACAAGAAGAAGTCAGGCGGCGTCAAATCGGGCGAACGCGGTGGCCAGTCCAAATCACCACTTTTCGACATCAAACGGCCCGGAAACAATTTCTTCAGAAAATCGATTGTTATGCGACTTGTGTGCGGTGGAGCGCCGTCTTGTTGAAACCAGAACTGCCTCATGCGCTTTCGACGAATAATTGGCATCACAAAATTGGTCATCATGTCGCGATAACGCTCCTGGTTGATGGTAACAGCATGGCCATTTTCATTTTGGAAGAAAAACGGCCCAATGACCGTTTTCGCACTAACGCCGCACCAAACTGTGACTTTTTCGTCATGAAGAGGCACTTCTTGAATCTCCTCAGGATTTTCAGTGGCGTAAATACGGCAATTTTGCTTATTTACGGTCCCATTTCACACATTTCGGTCACATTTTTTAATTTTTAAAAAGCACGTTGAGTTTTCACAATTGACTTGTTCTGTTGAATGTAAATTTCAACTATTTCAGAGCGCTCGCGTGGCGTGTATTGTTCCATGGTAAAAATCTGCTTGGACTGACGCTTCAAACGCAGTCATTAAGCGATCTGACATCTCTGTCAAAAGTTATGGCGTTGCCAAAATGGGTCCGTCGAATATGGGCAACCCTGTAGTTTATAGCACAAAATTCAAAACTTGACCTCAATGCAGCCACTCTCTGGTGATCCCCACCAAATCCCTACCAGACCTAAACCAGATCCCCACCTGACCCACCCCAGATCCTCACCAGATCTCTCCCAGATCCCCACCTGATCCTCTTCAGATCCCCACCAGATCTTCACCAGATCTCCAACAGATCCCCACCAGATCCCCACCACATCTCGCCGAGATCCCCACCTGATCCTCACCAGATCCCCACTAGATTTAAGCCAGATCCCACCAGATCTCCATCAGATCACCACCAGATCACCACTAGATTCCCAATAGATCCCCGCCAGATCTCCACCAGATCTCCACCAGATCCCCACCAGATCACCACCAGATCCGCACTAGATCCCCACCAGATCCAAATCAGATCCCTACCAGCTCCTGACCTGATCCCCACCAGACACAAACCAGATCCCCACCTGACCCACCCCAGATCCTCACCAGATCCCCACCAGATCTCCATCAGATCCCCACCAGATCACCACCTGATCCCCCAACTCCCCCCCACCAGATTAGCACCAAATCCCCGCCAGATCCCCACCAAATCTTCACCTGATTCCCACCAGCTTCTACTGTAAAGACAAAAGCTGCTGATTTTGCAAATACAAAAAGAGAGAATTCAAAGAGAGAATTCAAAGACATCCCCCAAAAAATCTGTCGAAAAAAAAAATTTTTCAAGATTTACTCCCCCCAGTCTGACGTCCGTAAAGAGCTTCGCTCTAAAAATTTTTCTTAATAAAACCTATGACAGCTATAAGATATAGTCATCCGATTTTGACAAAAACTTCCAAATCTATGTGAAAGCGTATTATATTAATAATTGCTGAAGTGGGGGACGTTAACATTAAAAACAAAAAAGTTTTTCTCACAAAGACCCACTTTTGGACAGACAGACGGACAGACGGACAGACAGACGACAGACAGACGGACGGACAAAGCTCAATCGACTCAGCTTGTCACCCTGATCAAGAATATATATAGTTTATAGGGTAGGAAATGAATATTTCTATGCAAACTTCTGGGCAAAATTATAATACCCTTTGCAAGGGTATATTAATCAAACACAACAACAACAAAGCACAGCAAATAACAGCTGCACCGTACAAAGCAGTTGCAAGATAAAAAAACGCACTTAGTCTTTGGGACATAACATAACTTTTCGGCACTTTGTGGCAGCTGATGTTTTGTAATTAAGAATCTTAAGAGTTTGTCTAATATCAACTAATAAGTCCACTTAAGATGATCAGGGGAAATCACTACCATTACCTTAGCTGAAATTATATCACGTGGACAATGGCATTCTAAAACAAGTTAGAACGTTGCAGCCGAGTGGCCCGACTTCAAAATATCCTGTACAATTGAAACACACATGCAAGCACACGCACATATGCACACACACATACGTACGCAACCCCCTCAGTATGAAACTAAACTTGGTTCGACCGAGCCAAAGGGCTGTCTAGATATTAGATGGTCGTTGATGTTATTGTGCAAAAATGCTAGAGCATATCCATTTTCCGGAAGTAACAAACTTTTTCTATCTCTTAGGATTTGCCCGGCCAAAGAAAAAAGGCACTCCAAACGGACTGATGTTGCCACAATGCATAGTCTCTTCTGCATGTACAAAAAGAGCTTAGTGTAAATCGACATTCTGTCTTTCCACCATTGAAGGGGAGATCTGCTTAACGTTTGACAATACCATTGGCAGAGTTATTTCATAATTGAGATATTTGAAGTTTAGTGAGAAAACCTTTTTCAGAAATGCAAAAAACGGTAATTTGGGATTATTTCGAAATTTGTTCTACTGAGAAATTCTCAAGCTCCGTATTCGGATTCAGAAAGTGATTTAGGATTAGAAAATGATTCAACTTCTGATATCCAACGAGCTTTCTTATGGCAGCTGCTGATTTATCTCCGGATTGTGGCAAACAGAAGAAATCTTTATGGTATCCGTTATTGGTCCGCTTAACCAAACTCAGGGAATGACTGGCCTGCAGTTAATGGACTTCAATGCCCAGCCTTATCAATATTTCCCCATTATTCACAGAAAAAATTTTCGCTGATTGAATATACATACCTATTCTTACAGTAAACTTTACTCCGAAATATTGTTACATGTATTTTGTTCTTGTTTTTTTTTTACTGTGTTTTTGGTGTAAATTACGAAAAGTAAATCTAGCATAATTTTTTTGATAGTGTTTTGTTGTTGTTTTTGAAACTGCTGTAGTAACATTGTACCATTGAAATAGTATCTCGCACGTAACAGTAGTATATATATATTTAGTGAGTTTGGCTGGCTTCAGGTCCGAAAAGTTGCGATTGTTCACAACAGTAAACATCTTATGCATTAAACAACAAAAAGAGCTGTTTGTCTATACGGTACCGTTTCATCATTCTCCCAAATGAATCTTCAGTAGGCTTCCCGCTAGAGAAATCATAGCGTCAACTGCCTTTCCTTAATATCAATGCTTTGATCAGTTGGGAACCGCAAAAAGCAATGAGAGTAAAAACAGAACAAGCCGATGATTTAAACTTTTTGATGTTTAATGCTTTAGCTTAAAGCTCAAATTTCTAAGTGCAAAAGCTGAAGCTTTTGAGCGAGCTTAGAACTGGCCGTTAATTTTGATTGCAAGCATTCAAAAAAGCGTTATCCGTTGTTTCTTGAAACTTTTGCTAGTTTCGTTTACAAAACAAGAGAGCGTGCCTTCTATTATAGGTAGGAAAGAAAGTTAACTGATACCATCTTAAACCAGTGGCGTAGATAGCTTTTTGCAATGGGGGGTGATGAATTTCTGATTTTTTTTTTATTTTTTTTTTTTGTTATCGGTAATACATAGTCTAGTATTCCAGCCTTCTATCAGAAAATTATAAAAACATAGTCTTTCGATTGAACGCGAATTATTAAGAATTTTCATAAAAAAATGTTTGACTTCATCTATGGTTTCTTTTTAAAAGAATTTAAACAAATGCAGGTTTTGTATAATACAAAAGTATATACAAGCTTTTCGTCAAATGTCGAATAAATATATTGAAACGACTTACTCCAAGAACATAAGGTTATAAGTTGCCTAATATAAGTCACCCTTAGCTCAAAAAATTCCTTTGATGGACCGCGAACTATCAAGAATTAACATGCAATAAAGTTTGGGCTATCAGCCATGGTTTCTTTTTTAATCGTTATCTTTAAATCAAAATTTTAAAATTTTAATTCGAGCTCAAATGCTTTTTATCGTCTAAAAAATTTTTTGAAGTGCGGGGCAGATTAAGTGGTCATAAAAAGGATGATTCATAAAATAATTTATCGTTAAAAATGGTTTTTCAAAAACTCACACCAACACAAATCATAAAAATGATCTCGGTGGATGTAAAGAGCGAACTGCCACGTTTGACCGCAGAAAAGAGCAATATTTCAAAAAATTGTACATGTGTGTGCTTCAACGACCTTTATGAAAATCAAACCATCAATAGTAAGCTGGCTCTAGGTCTCGTTATGTTTGCACATAACTTCAAAAAGCAGAAACACAACACACCACAAAGAAGGCTAGGTGGGCATACAGCTATTTCATTGGTACCTCTACCAAATCTTCAGTGACCTGTGCCTACATGTACTGGCCCCAATGACTCTTACTCCATGCCGGAGCTGCCATAACCGTTTGAGAATTCCTAAACGACTTGACAGCAAAAATTTTACAAATTCCTTTTCCACAATTTTTGTCAAATATTTCCAAAATTTTTCAACTAATGTTGTCAAGGAAAAATAATATTGAAGCAAAGTATGGGAAAAAAGCGCCGCAGTCAAAAAATAGTTTTTTTATCGACATATTTTAAAAGTATTTATACACAATTCGCTAAAACAATAAACATTCAACTCGTGTTAACTTCCCACAGGAAAAAAATTTGCCCACATTTTTATAAAAGTTTGCCTTATATTTTAATAAAATTAGGGAATTTTCGGGCCAAATTTGATCAACTTATTTACGTAGGAAACAATAATTTGTGAGTTTAGCTGCCTCTAGGTCGGAAAAAGTTGCGCTTGTTCACAACTGTAAACAACTTATGCATTACACATCAAAAAGAGCTGATTGCCTATACGGTACCGTTTCATCTTCCCTAGGAAACAATAGTTTTAGATTTAAGTCTTGCAAAATCTGCGATGATGGCTATTTAGCCAAGCTTTCGTCAAAATTTGGGCAAATTATTTGCCTGTGAGACCTAAGCTAGGAAAATGGGAATGGAATTCAATTTTGTTGTTACAGCCCCGTACGCAGAAGGACAGAAATTTCCTTTCGTCACAGTATTTCAAATAATTGGAAACACCTAGGCTTTGCTTTGATGCTCATGTGCTGTTAGAAAGTGTTTATTTCTTTGACATCGGATGAATAGCATAAATAATAGCATTAATACATACACATTTTACATAAAACCTGAACTTTTCTAATTTCATTTAAAAAGAAAACATGTATGTAAAAAACATAAACCCTGCGATTGTTTTCCATGAAAATTCTTTATAAATCGCTATCAATTGAAGGAAATTTTTAACAAGTTTCTGAGAGAAGGTAGGAATTAGTATTCCTTACTGTAATCTTATCTTATTTATTAAATTATTTATTTTAAAAAATTAGGTCAAGTTTTTATATTATATGCTTTGTTCATCTTCGATATCGTCCCTTGTAATTCCGATTTGTAAACTCAATGGGGGGGGGGATTGATCATCTTAATCACCCCCTATCTACGCCACTGTCTTAAACGATTACTTTTGATTAAAAAATCAAAAAATTTTAGTTCATGTTTTTATCACTGCGAAAAGCCTTCAAAGCTTCCACAAATATTACGTATACGACACGCTCAAAAAATCAAATTTTCGTCGACAAACTCTCCGTATCATTTTAAAAGTTGTCAAAATTGAATTTAATCGAGCAACAAATAAATATGGATCAAATGTATTTTTGGTCGGTAGACTAAGACCAAATTTTGACGAAGCGAGCGATATGGGACTAAATTTTTAAGCCCATGCAATAAGGAAAGTGCGACTAGTGTGGCTCACAGGTTGAAGTCAACATGGTCCACGAGAGGGGTTCCAGGGTCCGCATGAACGCACGGACCTTCTAGACAGATACCAGCTACATAACAGTGAAAACCATTTTGACTTAAGAGACCGCTCCGTTTTAAATCGATAAAAGAGATAGAACTCGGAACGAAAAAGGATTTGAAGGAATCCAGTATAGTGAAAGAGGACCATGTAGCATGTTTTTAAAATTGGAAAATCGTTGCCACAAGTGTAATGCATTCGGGGGAGACTACCTTGAGGGGAATGAAATAAATTTACAAGAATAAATAAAGATTTTTATTTATGTATAAAGTAATGCCCCTAATTTTTTGCCCATAGTAGTATAGTTATCCGCATTATTTTAGATCCTGAAAGAATGGGAATTATCAAATGGTAAAGTAAAAATAGATTAAGCGCAGGATCGGCTTCAGTCGTGATGGGCAGCACTTCAATTCAGTTCGTGTGGGGCCTTGCTTTAAAGATATTTTGATAGCCTTAGTGTAAGTCTAAAACTTGCTTTCATCTAGAAGTGAAAAGCCGGAATAGTAGAAATCCATACCGCTCGGGTTGTAAATCAGTGGATTAAAGATCAAAACGTCAAATTGCTCTAGTGGCCCCCTTACCCTCTGACATTAACCTTATCGAGAAAATTTTTGGACTTTTGTCCAGGAGAGTATACGAAGGAGGAATACAATTTACCCTACCTTTACTTGCCCTGGGACCCTAGTTGAAGCAATTAAAAAATCCTGGTCAACAATTCCGATATAGCCATGTCCGTCTGTCCGTCCGTCCTTCCGTCTGTCTGTATGAACACCTAGATGTCAGAGACTAGAAGAGTTAGAGCCACCAATTATACAACGTTGAGTCCGATCGTCTGACCGCAGGTCAAGTTTGTTTGAAATTTTTAAAAAATGTTGAATGACTTCCACTGTTTTTAAGATATCGATCTCAAATTTAATACGTATATGTAAAATGTCAATATCTACAATCCCTGAAATTTTCATCTAGATCGAATATAAAATGGCCGTGTTAAAAATATTGCATACTTGTCGGATGTTCCCACTCACGAAAACAGGAACACTTTTAAACATTTTCTCTCATGAGTAACGGGTATATCGAAGTCGGTTAGAGCCGACTTTAACTTACACTCTCGTTTGGGCATGATTAAAGCTCGCCTTGTTTTTCTGTATAGTCGCTGACTCGCTCAAAAATTGTTAAAGTCGCTGTTTTTCCAAAATTGCTTAGCTGTTCAGAGTTGCTAAGGTATCAGCACTCAAAAATTGGAATTGATAAACTGACTGCTGCTTCAAGCAGCTTAAATTTGTGGCTGGAGATCTTAGCGTAGACCAACATAGCTTTTTGCAAAAAGCCCTTCCATTCTGCTGACCCTTCCTTTGCCCATAATTTTCTTGCAGCAACAGACTTCATACCTGCAATAAGAAAACTGTCTTGCACACTTTCAATTTACCACTTTAGAGCGCTTGTGCATGCTTTCATATCCTGGTTCATGCATTCAAATGACACTCCTCCATTTTACATGCCACAGCTCCTGCCCGAAGTATTATAACTATGCCATTTTATCTTATTGCATTTATTTCATTTAGCACGCAAAAATAATGCGTGCCTCTGGCACTGGGACTGGAACTGTACAGTGGACACGCTGTCTCCGCATGGACATTAGTCCGCATTATTTAGGCATTTGCTCTGCATAATCCGACCACAGCAGGAGTAAGCTCCAGCTGCGGTTTGCCATCAAGCAGGGAGAGACACGTCTCAGTGTCATAAACAGCACAAGACAACAACGACGTCCGGAACAATCAAATTACAGATGAGGACCGGGACCAAGGAGTGGGACGGAGATAAAAATAAATTAGCGACTTGCGAATGTTGATGAAAAATTTGCACAAGCCAAAATGGTGGCTGACGGAGGGTCTGGGGGAGTCACATCATCAATGACAAATTCATCGATTTACGATGTGGCAAAACGCGCTACGTGTTCGGGCGGCCAAAACATTTGTAAGACTGCGCTCAGCAATGAATATTTCATGTTAATGATTGTTGATTAATTTCAATTCAATTTTCCTTTGGGCTAGAAAAGAGACTTATTAATCTCAGTGCATTTACCTGTGCCCCTAGCAGCCATTTGTTTAAAGGCCAATTGATATTCAATGATTGGAGTCCGATTTAAAGGTCAGTCAACACTTGCCAGCAAACATAATGGAAAATAGGAGGGGGTGTCGAAATGGGCAAGGCAGGCGTGGCATAATGACGGATTGTTCACGCACGATTAGTCCAGCACAAACAAGACATGGTCTACAACGCACGTGCGAAACCGCATAAAGTAGGTGGAGTGGGGGAGGGACAGAGCAACTGGGGGAGCATGCAAATTTATGTTGATAATGCGTTTTGGTAGAAGAGCTTGTCAATGTTTGGTATTCTGCAACAATTAATAAAGTTGACAAAATAAATTTAAGTTTTATTCAAACGGAGAGCTGATATTTCTTAATGTTTTCCTATTTAAACTACGTACAGGGTTTGTCCGGAAAGTAATAAAACTAAGTCGATTTAAAAATATTTATTTAGCCAATCGTTTCAGTTCTATAAAAACTATCAAGTTAGGTTCCTTCTGCGTCGATGCAGCGCTGTCAGCGCGATTTCACAAGTTCATTGAAGGCGTCACGGAAGTCATTCTCCGCAATAGCTTGGCTTTCAGACGTGGAAACAAAAATAAAGTCCGCGGGGGCTACATCTGGGCTCTAGGGTTCAAACGTTGGATGCTCCTTGTCAGCTAATGTTCACATGAAGTCACTTCTAAGATCTTTTGAGACCGTCCCCACACCTAATCAAATATTTCGGCACAATTTATAAACCCGAAATTACGATCTGGGAATTCAAAGATACTTTGCGCACACGGTCACATTGTCGGTGTGTGTCGAAGGTCTTCCAGCACGGTCTTTATTGACGACCTCTTCCCGGCCCCCAAAAAGGCCTGGTGCCACCGAAACACACCACTTCTTGCTAAAGCAATATTTGTAAACTGCTTTAACATAACGCTGCTTTTCCGACTTTTGCACCACTCACAGAAACACGTCGCGCGAAAATGCCTGTCCTGACTCTCCAGGTGCTCGGAGACAACTGACAGGCCACTCGTTCGTTAGCTAGGAACGCCCTCTACCGAATCCAGTCGGTGCGCGCACGCTCCAAGGTACAGTCGCAGCGGAAGAAAATCGGACCTATTACGTTCCGGACAAACCCGGTTAATGGATTGAAAGCGAATGAAACAAGACAGTACTCTGTATCCACAAATTTTATAAATATCTAATCAATTTAAGTAATAAGCCACACAAAGTGGGAAGTTACCATAAAGTGTGTGAAGTGCTGCCCATTTATTTTTCTTATATCTCGACTTTGGCAAATACTGGGA
This sequence comes from Lordiphosa stackelbergi, assembly GCA_018904235.1. Taxonomy (NCBI): domain Eukaryota; kingdom Metazoa; phylum Arthropoda; class Insecta; order Diptera; family Drosophilidae; genus Lordiphosa; species Lordiphosa stackelbergi. The sequence continues at coordinate 46,539 of JAEIFU010001447.1, read as the reverse complement.
CTGGTTATCATCGTTCCAAAGTAGGCAATATTCAAACAAAAACACCAACTACACTGCTCAGGAGGAAATGCCCCAAGAATATATGGATTACCAAAAACACACCATTAAGACCTATAGCATCATCTACAAACGTTCCTTGTTATAAAATAGCCAAACACATAGGATATCTATTAAAACATGGTATCGGAAAACTATAACATATTAAACTCCATACAACCAAAGAACAGACTACAGGAACTAAAATTAGAGAATGACGAGATCTTGGTATCATTTGATGTGATATCACTATTTACGAACATACCGACTTCATTAGCTATAAGCACCATAATGGAACAATGGATAGATGTAGCCCCGCACACAAACATACCAAAAAGAAAATTCAAAGAACTACTGGAATTTTGTTTACTTGAAAACAATTATTTCACACATAATGGAACCGTATAAAACCAGATATTTGGGATGCCTATGGGGAACCCACTGTCGCCAACAATCGCTAATATAGTTTTAGACAAAATACTGGACGATGCAATAGGAAAACTAAAAACAATGGATATTCATATAAAGCACCTATCAAAATATGTAGACGACATTGTATGTATTGTAAGAGCCAAAGATGTTGACACAATTTTAGAAACACTCAACAAGCAACATAGAAGAATTCAATTCACCGTAGAACGAGAAGAACACAACAAACTAGCATATCTTGACATGGAAATAACAAGGGAAAAGGAAACTCTATCATTTAACTGGTACACAAAACCCATGGCTTCTGGAAGAATAATAAATTTCAACTCAAATCATCCACCAAACCAAAAAATAAATACGGCAAAAAACATCATAAGGAAAGCATACACCATTTCTGATATAAGACACAGACCCAAAAATTACATTAAAATCAAGAAAATTCTTTTATCAAATAACTACCCCGAAAAGCTCATAAACAGACTGATCACCGAAGTTACAAACAAATTAAACGACAATAGCCCTAAAGACAAAAACACAGATCTCAAAAAATTCATAAGCATACCCTACATACCTAATGTTACAGACAACAGAACATTAACAAAAATGTTCCCCAAACAGTTGATGGAACAGCTGACCAGAGCATACAAACCTCACAGCAGCACCAGACGCCTCTTCACAAATACGAAAGACAAAATAAGCAAACAGAACAACAACAATGTAGTCTACGAAATTAAATGCGCGGGAGCAGAGGGAGAGAGCTGCAATGGAACTTACATTGGAACAACAAAGCGCTCTCTGAGCACAAGAATTAGCGAGCATAAAAGAGATGTGCAAAAAGGAAAAACAACAACAGCCCTAGCAAAACACATCAACAAAACGGGTCACACAGCTGATTTTGAGAATGCATTAGTGTTAGACTTAGAGCATAGATGGAAAACGAGATTAACATTGGAGAGCTTACGAATTCAGGAGAAAGGGGAAGATGCAATTAATTTCAGAGAGGATATCGAGCAGACGAATTTTATTTATGCAGCGGCGATCACAAGGGGAAGAAGAAATGTGCGACATCAAAAACAAAAAAGTTAACAATAAAATAAAAAACAATACACACATCGACAATCAATAGTGCAATACAACAAAACAATGACGAACACAAGAATAGGTACTTAAATTAAGTAGTGTAGTGAATATGTATGTATGTATGTTTAATTTGATTTATTTTCATGTATTTTATGAAATATACAGACTCCCTGAAGAAGGCAAAAAATTTGCCGAAACGCGTAGGAGGAAAACTGAGCCAAAAAGTGTTTTGACTGCAGTGAGGAAAGACGGCCAAAATTAAGAACCCCAAACAAACCAACAAATACAAAACGAAAAAGGCCCAACAATACATCAAAATATTCCCTACAACTTTAGAGTTGCACTCACCCAACGTAGATTTTCCCCCGGGGATAGTGGGTTATTTTGTCTTGTCTTCATTTACCGCTAAGCCCATCAGTTCCGACTGCCTCTTACGGGCTTACCGCCCGTTCGGTTTTGCCGATAATGTCAATATCATCGGCATATGCGAGTAGCATTAGATCTTTATGAATAAGCGCTCCCGTTTTGTTGACATATGGGCACTGGCGCAGTATTTATTCCATCAGTAGATTAAAGAAGTCACACGATCAGGTATCACCCTGCCTAAAACCTCTTTTGGTATCAAATGATTCGGAGGAGGTTCTTTCCTATTTTGACGGAACTTTGCGTACTTCTGAAAGTCATCATGCAAAGTCGAACTTAATTTGCTGGTATTCCAAAGGTAGACAGGGCTTCAAAAAACTTCACCTTATTGGTGTGTCGAAGGCTAGGCAAAAAGGTGGTATGTTTTACAAAAAGGTATCTTTTATTGACCGATCCCTAAAATCCTAGTTCCGAACAAAGTTTGAGATGCTAAGAGTATTCAAAAAATAGTTATAAATCGGTCAACAGTTACTCTTTATATTTTTGCAATCATTTTCGAAAAAGTGGTTTTGAGATGATCGCATTTACAGTTTCGACAACTGATTTTCGATCAAATAAAAATATTTTTTTACAGATTTCAAACATGGACTTAACACATTTGGGTTAAAACCCCTTCACAAAAAAAAAAATTAAAAAAAAAATAAAAAAGCATGGAATTTTTAAAAAGCACGTCGTATTTAATTTTTTTAAGTAAAAAATTGTGTCGTTTTAAATTTTTTTATATAAAATAGAAAAATTGTTTTTATGTTTATTTTGGAAAACATATTGCTTGAACATTTTACGAGTACAGTTTATTTACAGGGTTTGTTTAGTTAGTTGTTTTTACAATAGTTCTTAGGTTGACAAGGTTACGTCCGCCTCTCACTGATCTACACGCTCGACTGCTGTATGTATCTATTTGTCTGTGCGTCTTTACTCACACGACAGTGTTGGTAAAGGCGCAGTCATCGGTGTTTAGCAACGTCCTAACTATTTAAATTCAAAACGTAACGGATGGGCGTCTGAACAACGCACATGAAATACTAACTACCTTTACAACTCGGCCATCCTGACCTTTTGATCGTCCCGATCAATCGTGCTATAAAATGAGAACATCAATTCAGGGTGATATACATAAGTTGACAACGGACTTCTCTTATTTTTACATAAGTTCAAATTCATTACTTAACATATTATTTCTCAAATTTTATATATTAGTGTAAGTTTTAATTATCATTTGTTTATGTATTATAATTTGTCTATTGAATCGCTTTCAACAGGCTCTCGCCAATCAGCCCATTTTCTTATTCTACATGCTTCAATTATTCCATCATAGGGCATTTGTGTAATCTGGCAATTTTCGATATCTGATACAACATATCTGTCATTTGGCAATATTTTCTTTATGACATAAGGCCCTTTGTACTTTGGAATAAACTTCTTGTTTGTTCCTATTACCGTGTCTACATTTCGCACCACCACAAAATCTCCCTCCGAGAAACTAACATGAGGTCTATTTTTACGGCTATGTGCCTCAGCACTTTTCTTTTGGGAGTCTTGGATTTTTTCTTTAGCTGTTTTGCGTAAGTCTTCCAAATCACTACACTTTCCATTTTTGTCGTCAAGATACTCACTAAGGACATCAATTTCACATCCTCTTTGATGTACACCAAATAGCAACATTGATGGGGTTTGCTTTGTGGTTGACTGAACAGAATTATTAATGGCATATTCAACTTTGTTTAACAATTTACACCAATCTGAATGTTGAATCGGCTCTGTAACTTTTGCGAACATTGTTTTCAAAACTCTATTTATTCTTTCAATTTGGCCATTTGCTTGAGGGGACGCCGTCGCAACTTTGACATGTTCAATATTGTTTTCCACCAAAAAGGCTGAAAATTCCATTGAGGTAAAACAACTTCCTCTATCGCTTATAATCCTTCTTGGACGACTGTAACTTTCAAAATATTTACGTAAACATATATTCACTTCCTTTGTACTCGTTGAATTTACCGAAAATAATTTAACATATTTTGTGAACGAATCTACTATGGCAAAAATGTGTTTCTTTTTTGATGCTATAGCCGGAAGGGGACCAAAGTGATCAATATGTAACGTGTCAAACGGAATAGGTTTCTTCGGAATATTATGCAATGTGCGACTAGTTGAATGTCTTGGAATAGTAAACATAATACACTTTAAGCAGTTTTTTATAAAATGATCAACCTTGCTCTCCATATTTGGAAACCAATAATGGCGCTTAATCTCCGTAATACATTTTTCTGCCCCCATGTGACATAATTTTTCATGCACAGATCTTATAATGTTCATTTCCATTTCCGAAGGCACATACAATAACAGCGAACCATTTTTCATTTCTCTATATATTAATCCATCATCCAGTACATAATCCTTTACTGGTCCCAATTCCAATTTGTCCTTTAAGCTTGATATGCATTTATCTCTGTTTTGGGTGACTTGCAACTGAAGATTTGTGTTATCCTCATCAATTACTGAAATTATTTGTTCCGAAGGGTTTGTGATCTTGACGTCTACTAATGGCTCAAAGCATCTACTTAATGTGTCCACGTGATTCATGTATTTACCACTTCGATGTTGGATTGTACAGTTATAGTTTTCCAACTCTAAGGCCCATCTGGCTATTCTAGCATTTATACTTTTCCTATTCAACGTAAGAGCCAATGAATTACAATCTGTAAATATTTTGAATGGAATTCCCTCTAAATATATACTGAACTTGTTTAACGAATAAATGATTGCTAATGTCTCCAACTCGAAACTGTGGTATCGTGATTCTGCAGGTGTAGTTGCTCGCGAGAAATATGCAATCGGGTGGAATTTCTTGTCATCCTGTTTCTGAAAAAGAATGCCCCCAAACCCATTTATACTTGCATCACAATGCAATTCCGTTTCCCTTTCCGGACTGTATAAAGCTAGAATGGGCTCTGATGACAAGGTCTCACAAAATAATTTAAACGTTCGTAGGCACTCCTGGTTAAATTCAAACGGAACTCCAGGCTTTGTCAAGTTTTTTAGGGGTTTCGCTAAGCTTGAAAACGATGGAATAAATCGTCTGAAATACGAAAACAGACCCAAGCATTTCTCTACATCTCTTGCACTCTTTGGGATAGGTAAATGCTGAATCGCTAACGTATGTTGACCATTTGGTCTAATACCTTTCTTAGAGACTGTGAAGCCAAGGAAGTCAATTTCCGAGAACACAAATTTACATTTGCTCATCTTTAACTCTAAACGGAATTCGGCTAACCTTCTTAGCACTCGACGGAGTAGAACCACATGTTCTTCGAATGATTTCGTTCCTATCGCAATATCATCCATATACACAGCAACATTTCCCTCTTTTATTATTGGCTGAAGCACAAATTGAATGAAACGTTGAAACACTGCCGGGCCATTTTTCAATCCAAATGGCATTTTCAGAAATTCAAACTGTCCGTTGTGCGTAACAAATGCAGTGTATTTTATTGAATCTTCAGCAACGTTAATCTGGTGATAACCACTTTTTAAATCCAATATACTAAAGTAGCTGTTTCCCTCTAGTTTTTCTAAACAGTCATCGATTCTTGCCAATGGGTACCCATCTCTCACAGTCATTTTGTTAATCGGCCTATAGTCAAAACACATTCTTTTTTCCCGTTCCTTTTTTTTTACTAGCACAATTGCAGATGAATAGGGTGAAGAGCTGGGTCTTATATGACCTTTTTTCAATAAATCCTCAATTATTTTTTCCGTTTCTTGGCGATCGTGATACGACAGTCTGCGTGGTGCAGATGATACTGGGGCTTCATATTTCATCTTAATTTTCATTTCATACTGATGGTCTATCTTAGGTATCTTGTCAATATCCCAATAGTTGCTGTCAATAACTTGATTTACAATTTTCCGTTCTTCTGTATTTAAATTTGGACCAATATGACACTCTTTGCTATCCGTCGGTTCAATACAAAAAATAAACTGTTCAGAATCAATCATTGACTCTTCAGACCCTGAGTAGTTTTTTACTTTTTCACTATTTTCCAATACGCACGCAGAAGACTCGGAAGATATCATAATAATATCTGAAGATTCTAAAGTTTTTCTATTTTCAATAACAATATCTGAAGATTCTGAAGTTTTCCTGTTTTCAATAACAATATCTGAAGATTCTGAAGTTTTTCTGTTTTCAATAACAACATCTGAAGATTCTGAATTTTCTTGGGACCCATTTTTACACAACTCACAGTGTTTATCAATGTGATCATTCTTTACTGCACTGTAAATACAATGCAAAACACTGTTTGAAATTTGTAATTTTTCTTTATTCACTGAAATTTCAATATTTGGGACTTTAGTCTCATTCGTAAAACATAATTTTAAATTGAACTTATTAAGAAAATCTCTGCCAAGTAACACCGGATACGGAATGTAATGATCTGGAACAACGTAAACCAGCAATTCATTTGTAATTTGAAGAAAATTAATGTTGATCAATATTTTGCCAAAAGTGCATAAACGAAAATTTCCAAGTCCCTTAAAATTCGTTCTTTCGAGTTCACTCTCATCTAGTTTTTGTGGTAATGCGGAATGCTGGATTAAACTAATGGCGCTGCCAGTGTCAAACAGAGAACACAAATCAATATTGGGAGAACCATTCATGTTGAAAGCAATTCTTACCGTATTAATAACACCTACTTCAGATGAATGTTGACTTATTTCATCTTTACCAAATTCGTCTGCTACAGCGATGATTGTATTTTTGGTCGGGGCCTTGAAATTGCAATCCTTTATTGAATGCTGCTTGGATCCACATTTGAAACAAGATCCTTTAGCTCGCTTTGGTTCTGGGCAAGCAATCGCCATATGTCCAAACTCAGAACAATTATAGCAACGTACTGTATTCTTGATGGGGACGGGTACACTGCTTCGATTGTTTATACGCTTGGTGCGCATCTGATGATAGCGACGAGATCGCTGCTTCAACTGCTCGATTGTTTCTGCTGCGTATAGTATGCCAATATCTGGAGAATTGTCACGGAATCCTTCTATGATCATCTGTACAGTCTGTAGCTCCTCGATTTCAGCTCGGGACGCAATTTCCTCCATAAGCATAATGTAACCAAGTATGGACATTTTCTCGGGTACAAACACTGTTGACTTAAGCAGATTCACCACTTCAACCACAGAGAACGAGTGGCCAAAGGTTTGTAGAAAATTTCGTTTGAAGGTTTCGTAGGAGACAGATTTATCCACACGCAGAAATAGCTCAGCCTCCGACCCTGGCTTCATAAGGCGACGGACACATTTTAACTTAAACATGTCATCATCCTCCACCGAATTACAAACACGTTCAAAATCCTTGATCCACTTGTGAGCATCGTACATTTCTGCTCCTGAGTAAGGTGTCATGGCTTGGATGACGTCACTGAGCTCGGCGGATTTTCGCTTATTTTGACCAAGTAATTCACTCAAAATATTTTTCTTTTGCAGCAATTCAATTTCGGCTTGGATTATGGATTTTTCTAGTTCAATGTTCCGAAGCTTAATTTCAGGCTGCATTGGGGCTGTGCACGAATCTTCCTGCATGTTTAATTTATTTATTTCGTGCTCCAACTTTGACACTGGTTCCACTATGGCCTGGGTGGAAGCCGGATGCAGAATTAATTTCGTCATTGTGCATTCTGCCGCTAAGTCCGATACGCTCCCGAAGCTTGCTTCCTCACTGGCTTCCTCCAGGTCCTTCAGTACAGCTCCTTTTTCCATAGCCAACTTACGCAATTGTCTATATGAAGCTTGCACATTGAATTCAATTTGGTTGCTGTTAAGCCAAGCAATTATTTCGTCTTTTTTCATGGTTTAATTTTAGTGCGGCGCAAATAATTTTTTTCTGAAGAATTTTTGTGTATCTATTTTGGCAATTTTACGTTTGTCTCTTTCTTTCCACTGTTTTTTTTTTCAGACTTTCGTGTCGAACGTTCTCGAAGCGTCACTATACACATACACACATACACGCAGAAATGTCGAAATGATTTTTTCTTTGTAGGCTTTGTTGGATTATCCCACTTCTGAAGTTGTTAAGGGTGTCCGGTGATCCAAAATTAATACACATAGGCGTAGATGAGTTTAAGCATGTATGTACAGTTTATTTACAGGGTTTGTTTAGTTAGTTGTTTTTACAATAGTTCTTAGGTTGACAAGGTTACGTCCGCCTCTCACTGATCTACACGCTCGACTGCTGTATGTATCTATTTGTCTGTGCGTCTTTACTCACACGACAGTGTTGGTAAAGGCGCAGTCATCGGTGTTTAGCAACGTCCTAACTATTTAAATTCAAAACGTAACGGATGGGAGGTGTAAACAACGCAAATAAAATACTAACTACCTTTACAAAAAATTAATTTATCTAAAATTTATCTATACAAATTGTATATTTATTGTAAGTAAATCAAAAATATGTGTGTTTTTTGTTTTTGTTTATGTTGTTTTTTTGTATTTTTATTTTGTGCGCTCGGGCTATCTCACCCTTTTTGGAAATTATTTCTTTTATTTATCTATTTGTTTTTTCTTTGTTTTTGTTATTGCTTTTGTTGCGGTGGAATTGCGGCTGGCTGTTTGGCTGCAACCTGCTTTTTTTTTTCTTTTCTACTTCACTTCAATCATTTTTTTTCCACCCCTCTAATGATAACCTCCGGGCGGGGAGGATTGATTTTGTTCCCGGGACAAAAGGCCTTCCCTTTGGGCCCTGTTTTTTCCCCTCCCCCCCCCCCTCTTTTTGGGGGGTCCCCACTGGTATCAGGGTTTAGCGTTCCTCCTCTTTCCCCTTTCCCCCTTGGCCGCCTTTGTTGCTGGCTGCCTTGCCCTATATTGCTCGATAGTGAGCGGCTTGGGTCCATCTCGTGGGTTTGATGTTATTGCACGTTGGACAGCGATTTGGTGGTCGCTATTCATGCCTTTATATTTTTCGCAGGATTTTATTTCTTTACCTCAAATTATTTGCCGATGGTATTCAGGATCGCCATATAATAGGCGAGTTGAAGGGTTAAGGTTTGAGTGAGTTTTATTAAGGCCGCAGGTGCCGTATTTATATCATTTGACTTACATTGAGTCTTATGGCTAGGTTTGATTACATGTGTTAGAGTAGATGGTAATTATAATCCTATGCTAGGCTTAAGTTACTGTAGTTGAATATATGTTGGTTTTCTTCCTATATATACATGTACTAGCAAATAACCCGACGCGCTTCGCTGCGCCTTCAACAGTATAAAACCAAACAATATTGGATATAATAATTCCAAGTAGAACCCAGAAATCGAACTTTGCTGATGGGTTTTCCCTCCAACTCCCACCCACCCACTCTACACCCAATTCCCACCCACCTCCTTCCCCCCAGTTCCCACTCACTTTCCGCCCACATCCCTTCCACATCCCACCCACACCCCTCCCACTTTCCGCCCACTTCCCGTCCACTTTCCCGCCCACATCCCATCCACATCCCATCCACATCCCACCCACATCCCACCCACATCCCACCCACATACCACTCACATCCCACCCACATTCCATTCACTTCCTAGAGGGTATCCCGGCGTAATTTCCAACATCGGAAAATGAAAACACAAATGAATTCTCATTTTGACCTTACAAACCGACTTTCAAGTCAATGGGATGAAAAAATAGTTTTCATGAAGAATTTTCCGGCCATTTTCCTCGTGGGCGGATTTTCCAAAATCGGGAAAACACGTGTCAAATTATTTTGCGTACTTTGCATACAAACCAAGTTTTAAGTCAATCGGATGAAAAATAACATCTTTCCCATACAAACTTTTTCGACGCTTTTCCGACTTTTCCGGGTGGAATTTTCCAAAACCCCGTCTTAGTACGCACTTTCACCACTAACAGAAACTCCTGTCCAAATTTTAGCCTTCTATCTCTTTCCGTTTAGGCTGTGCGATGATAGCCAATCAGTCAGTCAGTGAATCAGTCAATCAATCAGTCAGGACACTCTCTTCTATATTTATAGAGATACATGTGGATGCTTAAACAACATGAGCTTTGCTTTGGCTTGTGTTCATACTAAGTGATAAGTTTTACTGTATAGCTTTGGTTCGTATCCATGCTTAGTCAAGCTTATGAATGATCGCACACAGTGAGTCATGACAATAGTTTTACTACAGTTGACTTGAAAAAAAGTCATTAGCGAAAAACGCAAGTATGTCCACAACCGGAGACTCTCGGTGAAAGATAGGTCTAAGAAATATGCTTAATAAGAAAAACTTGTTTGTTGTCAATGATATCGCTCCAACACTCAAAATTTTCGAATATAATATGCTTTCACATAATTCTGCTAAGTTTGGTCCAAATCGAATAACTGTAGCATAAAGCTGCCATAAGAATAATTTGACGAATGAATGAAATTGTGGAACGCAAATTATTGAAAAATCTTTAATTATATAAATATTACAAGCTGTAATGGTATATGAACTTTGGTTGAGCCGAAGATAACTTTTCTCTATTTTTCGATGCCATTCAGCTTTCAAGAAAAGAATTTCGGTTCATTTGATCGCACACTTACACTTACACAGAGAGCTTGCAAAAGCTTTCGTCACTGCAGCAGCAGCAAACAATTTCTAATGTTGAGTCCGATACCCCACCACCCCTCGTGCCACCTACTGATCACACTGGAGCTTTGATGGACAACAGTTCGTTTCGTCAGTAAAATATGCTGGCGACTCTTTAATGCTCTGTTATACTTACTTCTATTTAATCTTAGGAATTATTACATTTTTATCTTATTTACACCCAAAAAAATGTTCTAAATCCATTCTGAACCGGGGGTCATAAACTTGGGCTCACTTTATGAAGGTTGGGCATGGTTGAGCATTTGTGCTCGCAAAATAAACGCTTGAAAAAAAGTTTTAAAATTTTTTTTGTTTCAAAAGTAAATTTATTTAACATAATTTATTAGTTATCCGACTTCTTTTTATTTTATTGATTTGTCTTTCTTAGGGTCGAACTCATAACTCCACTGCTACGCAAGAGTCGACGTCGCTTCACCGGCTCGCTCGCTGAGACACGCGAACTGCATTATTAAGGCAAAGCAAAGCTCACCAAAGTGACTGAAGCTTTTGCTAAAGCGTTGAGATGTTTTACTTGAGTGGAAAAACCAAGAGCTCGAGTCACGTGTACCGAATTTTTTGGTGTTTTTGCTTATTTTTTTTTTGTTTTAAATAATAAAATTATCTAGAATATAAAACATCAACCCTCCACGTTTCTTTGTGATTTGTCCAGTTATTGTTTTGTCGTTTTTTTAAGCCACCCTCGAATCAAATGGTATGTAGTCTTAATAACATTTTAATAGATGAATTGCGTGCGCGGTGTGTAGGCTTTATCTCGCATTATGCAGGGTGACATGACTTCTTCCAACAGCAACAGCTATGCTTTACTTCGTATTCTTACTAAACAGTGGTCAGGTCTAAAAGTAGTACACTTGAATGCGCAAAGTTTAGTGAATAAGATTGAAGAGTTTCGATATTTATTTGTTAATTCGAATGTAGATGTCATATGTGTATCCGAAACGTGGTTTGTGTCTGATTTGTGTGATGCAATGTTTTCATGTGATACCTATGTTCTGTATCGTTCTGATCGTAGAGACCATGCTGGAGGAGTGGCAGTTTATGTTAAAAAAAGTCTTAGTTCTAGAGTAGTATGTATTTATAAAAATTATTAGCAAAAGAGACCAAAGCAATATTTTAGTTGGCTGTATATACAGACCAAACCGCAATACAGAATATAATGAACTAATTGATCTTGTCTCTACACTTTCAGTAGACTATAATGATGTTATTTTAACTGGAGACATGAATTCAAATATTCTGCGGGAAACGCATTTATTAAATAATATGGAATCTCTTGGATTAAAAATTGTAAATGATCAAACTCCAACGCACTTCACTAGTACCTGCAATACACTCTTAGACGTATATTTCGTAAGCAACTTTGACAAAGTTCAATGTTATGACCAATTTTCTGTTCCAGTCTTCTCCAAACATGATGTCCTGTTTTTGTCTTATGATTTGTATGCGGACCACAATGAAAGTCGAATTGAATACATGGATTTTAAAAATATTGACCGTTCTTTGTTGACTGCTGATCTGTGTATGTGTGACTGGACCTCTATTTATAATCTACCAACCGTTGACTCCCAACTTGACCTTTTCACAAACAACCTAATATTTTTATATAACAAGCATGCTCCGCTCAGACGAAAATCACTTCGCACTAACTTACGGCCCTGGTTCAACAATAACATTAAAAAACTTATTGATCTTCGAGATAAAGCTTTTGCTTAGTGGAAGCGTTTCAAAACTGATCAACACCACAGACAGTTTAAATTGCTAAGAGGAAAAGTAACGTCTCTGATTAATTTATCTAAGAGAGGTATTACTCTGATAAGTTTTATAATGCAGAGACGAGTGCACAAACATGGAAATTCTTAAAAGAACTTGGCGTCGGCAAGTCTAAGCCTCAAGCCAGCTTGAACATAAATATTGACGAATTAAACATACAGTTTATTAGATCTCATGTACCTGAAGTGAAACACAATACGTACCTGAACAGTCAACCTTACAAAACATGTGATAATAGTTTTAGCTTTATGTGTGTTAGTCAATGTGATGTCCTTGAATCTATACTACAAATAAAATCCGATGCTACGGGTCTAGATGGTATTAATCCCAAATTTTTAAAAATAGTTCTTCCCCTTATCCTTCCCTACATAACACATATTTTTAATACTGCCCTGACTACATCCACATTCCCCGATTCTTGGAAAGCTGCTGAAATTATAGCCATACCAAAAAGTGCCAATGAGTATCGACCAATCTCAATTTTACCATTTCTCTCGAAAGTACTTGAAACTTTAATGGCAAAACAAATTAATACTTTTATGCTCACCGAGAAACTTTTTAATGACAACCAATCTGGATTTAGAAAAGGACGAAGTTGCACAACGGCTATTATAAATATAACAGAAGAAATTCGAAAAAAACGTAGATAATGGTCATATAACATTTTTAACACTTTTAGATTATAGCAAAGCATTTGACACGGTAAGCCACGAAATTCTATGCACCAAATTAAAGAAACTGTACATGTTCTCAAGCACGGCTGTGAAATTCCTGCAGTCATATCTCGCAGAGCGGCGACAGGCTGTTGTCACATCAAGAGCTTCTTCGTCATTTTTGACTATGAAACGTGGTGTCCCGCAGGGATCGGTTCTTGGACCTCTCTTGTTTTCTATTTATGTAAATGACCTACCAAGTGTTTTGTCAAAGTGTGATGTGCATATGTATGCGGATGACGTTCAGTTGTATGTTAGCAGTCCTTTGTGTAAAATAGATGAGTGTGTGCATGACTGTAATAGCGAACTATGTAGAATAAGTGAATGGGCTGAAAGAAGCGGTCTGGGATTAAACCCATCCAAATCAAAGTGTCTAATAATTAGCAACAAAAACTTTGATTTCTCCAGCTTGCCACAGCTAACAATAAAAAATTCTGCTATTAAATATGAAAAACAAGCAAGGAATTTGGGATTTGTGTTTTCCACAACTCTCACATGGAACGATCATATTGTTGGATCCGTAGGCAAGTTGTATGGGCTACTAAGAAGCCAGAATGTTATTAAGCACTTCCTACCAGTCAAGATTCGCTTATTGATAGCCAAGACCCTCCTAACTTCTGTCCTCTTCTATGGTGTTGAAGTATTCAATAACTGTGATTCAGCAAGTAAACGTAAAATACAAGTAGCCTTTAACAACATAGCACGGTACATCTACAATCGAAGACGAACTAATAGAGTATCTGACGTTTAATATATTTGACTTACCCCTACAATCGTGGATGGATGTGCGAAGTCTTGTTTTATTACATAAAATAGTCTGGACAAAAGAACCCTCATACCAATATGAAAAACTTAACTTTAGCCTTTCAAGAAGAACAAACAACTTTGTGGGTCAAAAGTACAGACTGTCAGTTTCGGAACGACAATTTTTCATCCATACTGTTCGCTGTTGGAATCGATTACCCCACGATATAAAGACTATAAGCAACGCCACGCAATTTAGGCTTAGAATAGAAGAACACTTACGAACTGCAAACATTTGATTCGAGAAAACCATTAGTTGATAAAGGAATAATAACATTTAATATTAAGTATATAATTGAACTGTTTAATTTTGTATGTTAACGTTAAATGATGATATTGATACATGTTTAGGTATAAGCTCGCATTTAAGTAGGTTATCTAAAATATTTAAGTAATTTTCAACCGTTGTGACTGGCGCAATAATTTATAAGTATTTTGTACTTGTAGCGTCAGGATGTCTTGCCAATTAAACAAACAAACAAACAAACTCAGTCAACCAAACTTATAGCAAACCACCATGACGAAAATTTACCTTGTCTGTATATATTCAAATATTTCGTCATTGCGTATATATGCGCTTAAATTGTTAACTCTATTTAAATATATGAACAATAACACTGACTTCCACATAAGCACTTTCGGTAACCAGGCGTAATCTTGCTAGTTCTGCTCCACGAAACACAATAATTGAGAACATGTTATATTAAAATTATGTAGCAACATTCACATTAAATACAGCACGAAACAAAAGTATTTATAATTTAAGCACAGTACACTATAAAATACATACCTTTATGAGTATTTCGCATATTTTGAAGCGCCATAATATGCAATCCTATTAGAATGGCTAATAATCAAACATTCACAAAATTTCAGCACAAACAAGGCACAAATAGCACAAACTGGTCACTTTAACGGGCTGTCAAATACCAAAAGATAGGCAAAAAAATATTTCTTGATATTTTTTATTTAGGGTAGACATTTATTTAACGAAAATAATAATAAAATTATGAAAATAAAAAAAACATTTTGGACTTTATGACAAAAAAATGGGAATTCCGCCCAATGTGTAGTGTGTAGAATCGAGACTCGCTGATAACTCAAATTTCGTACCCAAAGTAGGCCTTGAAATGTATTACAATTTGTATTCTATCGCCCTAAACACAATTTGATTTTATGATGTTAGTCGTTAATTGGCGTCGAACTTGAAACGTCGTCTTAGGTCATAATTTATTATTTTCTCTTTATTTATTCTTCTTTTTTATTTTATATTCTTGAGATAAAGGTGAATTTTCCAAAAATCACAGCGTCTGAGCTCAACCATTTTTTTTAGAAATTCTCATTGAATCGATTTTCTAGCACATAGCGGGTTCCTAGTAATTTGGCATATAATGAAGCCATCTCCTAATCTCGTTCATTCAGTTTCACTGCCTTGTGTTCATAGTTAAAGTTCACTAATCTGGACAAGGGTTCATAGGCGGATGGCAGCAGTGGCCCTTGATAACTTATAGTTCGATACAGTTGATGAAGTAGAGATCCCGGTTGAGTTACTTAGTAATCGACGCGGACGAAGCCTGGATGTCCAGATGGATTTCTTTCTTTCTTTCTTTATTGGCTAATCATCCTAACGCTACAAGAACATTATACTTATAATTTAGAGCGCTAGTCACAAAAGTTAAAACATTTATAGTCCCTACTTAAATACTATCTTTAAACTAAACATTTAATGCACATCTATGCTTTACATATAATGAACATTAATAATTAAAAATATTTTATTTATTTACTTTTAGTTTCAATGGTTTGTGGTTCGTAGGTGTGATTCTAACATAGTCCTAAATTGCGTGGCGTTTCTTATAGTCTTAATTGCATGTGGTAGTCGGTTCCAACAGCGAACAGCATAGATAAAGAAGTGTTTTCTGATAATGCAAGCCTTAGGGCCGATTTCTCTTCTTCCAGATAGCTGCTATGTATCAGATAATCCAACAAATAGTGAAATTTCGATTTCATTGCCTACTAATTTCATCATAAGCTATCTGCCACTTCGACCTCCAGATAGCCACTATGTGTTAGATAGGCATTTGACTTTTTGCCATTCACTGTAAATTCACATTATATTTGGGGTGGGTTTTTAGTTTGTGTTAAGCAAAACAATTTGTAAAATGTATTTGAGCCGGGCCATTTACCTAAACTCACTGGAAGATTCTGATGAAGACATTGAGGCAATTTATAGAAAGATAGTATAGGCGAATTTCTTTGAGTACATGAAAGAATCTGAATTCATACAAAAATTTCTGCGTTCAAAGTCTACATGTCTTCGCCTTTTAACAAAGATTGGTAGCAAACCCGAGCCAATCTCGAATCGGTTTTGTACCATCAAAAACATCCATCAGCAAACTTAACATAATCAATCTTATTAGGAAATGTTCCTTGCCTCCAATGAAGAAGCTGTTTTTAGCATTGCCATTTTATGCTTATGGTAATACTCTAATTACTATTGGGGACTTTTGTGGAGTGAGCATAGCTACAGCATGCCGGGTACTAAAAGATGTTTCCTATTCCATTGCATCATTATCTAGCAGTTACATTAAGTTTGGGGACGTCAATAAAGTCACGAGACGGAACTATTGGTTGCACCCATCTACGGATTTAATCGCCAGGCGGTAATCATGCCGGGATATACCGTAACAGAAAGGAATATTTCTCGATAAACGTACAAGCAGTATCTAGCGCAAAGTTTATCCCATGATAGCAATATTTTTAAAAACAGTCGTGGGTGTAAACTGAGACAGAACATGATGATGCCGCTACTCAACCCCGATAAAGAAGCTGAAAAGCTTTACAATGTGTCATAGATCCATAACTTGACAATTCAAACAAAGGACCCTGTTTCAAGAATTGAAGAAGATATGCCTTCCGAATTTTTAGAAAATGATATGCAAATCAATGCACTTCTATTTTAATTAATAATTATTTTGATAGCTACGTAAGTTTAACGAAAACTATTTTTGGCCAGTTTCTGTATTTTCATAAAACAATATTTGCAGATTTTAATAAAACATTGCCGGAATTTTTTTTCTTGAAGTGCGCGGCTGTTATCAACTTTTTGGATCAGTTAGATTTGATATATTTTGGCTTTCTGAGTTAATAAATCGGCGGACTTCAACTCTACATCTCAATGTGGGATATCATTTCGGAGCTCTTTAAAATCAAACTCCTCTAGCTGACCATCCTCTTCCAAATCAATAAAATCTGTAAAAGATTGGATTATGTACATCCATGTCTTGAAGTAAATACTTCAGTTTATACTTACTATCACTGTCTAAACAGTTCTCGCCACCAGTGGCACATTCTCCAGTTATATCCATTATTTTCACTGCCACCTGTGCGAAATGTTGCCCTCTTCTAAAATCCATCTAAGGTTTGCTTATTTTCTTTAGCCCATCATATTTTGCTTTAAGAGCCTGAGCACTGCGCTGAATTCCAGTCTTGCTAGCGTAAGTGCACGCCAGTTTTGCCCATGCTTGCTTCTTCTGATTCCAATGACCGCATCTGACATCTTGTTCTCGATGACATTCTTGTTATCCTCAACTAGAGCTACTAGTTCTCATTCCTCCTGGACTGTAAAATTCGTATCACGTTGCCTTTTTGTTAAGTTTTCCTTAATTTCAGATGAAAAACAAACTTCTAATCAACATAAAATGACACAGCAAATCAGCTGTTGCTGACAGTGCTGCCAGACTTTCACTGGAAGTGCTACCACTTTATTCAAGAATTTGTCATTCGTATGTAAACGTTGTAGATAAGTTTATACAAAGGTTTTGTAATCCAATTTGGTTATGAGAGACTTTATCTGTTGCATAGCGTTACTTGTCAAATAGTTATTTCTCACTTATTTAGAAGATGAGAAATCGGCCCTTAGTCTTTTACACACAATATTATTTGTTCTCCTTGAAATACTGAAGTAAAGTTTCTGGGAAATGTACGAAGGTTCATAAGTCCAAACTATTTGGTGTAAAAGAACTAGACTTCTCTCGTCCATCCACGATTGCAGTGGTAAATTAAATATATTTATAGAAACGTCAGATATTCTGTCTGTTCGTTTTTATTGTAAATGTAACGTGCTATATTACTAAACGCTACCTGAAGCTTTCTTTGGCTCTCTGTATCACAATTGTTAAAGACTTCAACTTCATAAAAAAGAACAGACGTTAGCACAGTTTTGGCTATCAGCAACCGACTTCTGACTGGAAGAAAGTTCATGATCAGATAGTGATTTCTAAGAATTCCATTTTGCCTGTGGCTCTGATAATATGATCTTTCCATGTTAGAGATGTATTAAATGTAAAAACTTAATTGCTGGCTTGCTTGACATACTTTATTGGAGTGTTATTAATTGTTAGCCTTAGCAAGTTGTCAGTCCTAACATTTTTGTTGCTGATGACCAAATATTTTGACTTGCTTGGGTTTAGTCCAAGCCCATTTCTTTCAGCCCAATCTAATTAACTATTGCACACTTGGACACATTCATTAATTTTACACAAAGGTCTACTAACATATAACTGAACATCGGCTGCATACATATGAACATTACACTTTGAAAATACACTTGGCAGGTCATTGACATATATTGAGCACCGATCCTGCGGGACACCGCTTTGTATAGGCAAGAATAGTGACGATTCTTTATGTGTGACTACAGATTGTCGCCGATTAGTCAGATATGACTGCAGAAATTTTACAGCTGTGTTTGAGAACATATACAACTGTTTATGTTATGTCCTTCCCTTTGGTCCTACGGACCTGGGAGACCTACCTCACCCACTTTCCGACACGGTGGTAGCCCGGCCTGAGCTCGCCGTATGTGGGAGGGGTACTTGGGTGTTCGGTCTCCCGGAGGAGCATATCAATAAATTTCGTGCCGTAAAAAAAAAGGAAACAAAAATGTCGATAGTCCGTCAATCCGTCCTATCTGCCACAACCAAGCTAATAGGTTGATCCAAAAAGGATCGGCAGATGTGGCCTATTCCCACCCCTTCTATGCCTTCGCATAGCCATTGGATCACACCTGGGCCGGCGGCGTGATCCCCTAATCGATTATCAGTCAGTCCGTTGATTCCTTACGTCCTGCCCTGGTCATACTTACCCCCCCCCCCCTTTCCTCCTTCCAACACCTCCCTCACGTCATTAAGCACACATGCTTTATTTTTTTCTCACAATCCAAATTTTTAGTTTAATAGCGAACATTTTTAAAAGGATACAGAATTACATCGGTTCCAGAAGGGAAGCCGAATGCGCGCCACAACCCGAGTTGTGACTTACGTGTGCCCCAAAGGAGGCCACGCTCTGCTGGTTCATGAAGTATGAACTTACAAATAAACAGACGGACTATATTAATAAACAAAATAGAAACAAGGAAGAAGGTTCGAAATGTTGAGGAAAATCTTAACTATATATATTATCTAGGACAAAAATGGAATCTAATTACATATTGTAGACAATTACTTAAAAAAAACAGGGGGGTTTGTGCGAAAATTTAATACAAACAATTTCAGAAAATAAGATTTGGTTAAAAAAATTTAGGACAATTAGGATATAGTAACAAATAGAAATTGAATTACGTGGGAAGGAAGGAGTTAGACAAACAACAAATTACCATAATCATTTTTGGGAAAAAAAATTTTGTTTTCAAAAAAAATAAAAAAAAATAAAATAATAAAAATAATAAAAACTCCGGACTAGCCGGTCACTTACCCTTTAAAATCCCTCGATGAAAGCGCTTTCATATTACGGAGGGGTACGAAGAAGGGGTAACACAAAATTTATTATTTTTTTTTTATCAAAAGGATATATATAGGTAGATATGCACGTACAAAAAAAAAATAAAATAAAAAAACTTGGCAAAGACAATTCGATGACTTTACTCGACAAATATCGGACCACAACAACCAAAAAAAAATATTTTAACACAACTAATTTGAAACTCAAGAGCTGTGTTAGCTGTGTTGTTAGACAATTTAGACTCCTTCCCCCCCCCCCCCATGAAAAAAATTATTATAGGCGGACAAACGTTTCTAAATTAATATACTACTCTACGGTCGTGTGGAAGGAGCTGCTCACTAGGGACGACGAGGTGCTGATGTTGTGGTTGCTTTGGGTGTCGGCGGTCCCGTTAGCCGAAGCTACCCAGCACTATTCAATTCCCCCCTTTGTCCTTCTTTACTTTCAGTGTTTGCGTTTGCCTTCTTTACTTTGCCAGATTTTTCTTTCACCAAAAAAACAGGTTTGGTTTGCGAAGATTTGTCCTTCTTTACTTTGCCAGATTTTTCTTTCACTCAAAAAAAAACAGGTTTGGTTTGCGAAGGTTTGCACTTCTTTACTTTGCCAGATTTTCCTTTCACTCAAAAAAAAAAACAGTTTGGTTTGCGAAGGTTTGCACTTCTTTACTTTGCCGGATTTTTCTTTCACTCAAAAAAAAAAAAAGTTTGGTTTGCGAAGGTTTGCACTTCTTTACTTTGCCGGATTTTCCTTTCACTCAAAAAAAACAAGTTTGGTTTGCAAGGTATTGCACTTCTTTACTTTGCCGGATTTTCCTTTCACTCAAAAAAACGTTTGGTTTGCAGTTTGGTTTGCGAAGGTTTGCACTTCTTTACTTTGCCGGATTTTCCTTTCACTCAAAAAAACAGGTTTGGTTTGCGAAGGTTTGCACTTCTTTACTTTGCCGGATTTTTCTTTCACTCAAAAAAAAAAGTTTGGTTTGCGAAGGTTTGCACTTCTTTACTTTGCCGGATTTTCCTTTCACTCAAAAAAAACAAGTTTGGTTTGCGAAGATTTGCCTTTTCTTTATAAGTTTCCTTTTACTCCGGATTTCCTTAAAAAAAACAGGTTTGGTTTGCGAAGATTTGCCCTTCTTTACTTTGCCGGATTTTCCTTTCACTCAAAAAAAAAACAAGTTTGGTTTGCGAAGGTTTGTCCTTCTTTACTTTGCCAGAATAAAAAAAAAACACAAACAAATCACGATTTTCGTGAGTGTCACGTCCGATATATGTAATTGCCGGCAAACGACTAACTCTCCACAAGGGGGAGATGTTTTCTTCACCCTAACGGATCGCGGTCGCTGCCCGCGGTGCAGCAGCGGATTTGCACTTGACATTCTCACGCTACCGACAAGTCTCAGGTTACCTGAGACAGCCACCGTGGCCCCATCGCAATTTTCGCTGACGTTATCAGAAATTGTGGGAATTGTTTCTGGAACTTTTCCCGCGATAAGTCAGCTCCAACCGGTGGCCTTGATTCCCATATTTTGAAAACATAGGAATCAGGTTACCTTGCCAAAGGGTATGGACCTGTATATTTTTCGAAGGGTCGACCATCGGATACCCTTTTTTTGCATACATAACACATCGAAGACGTCGATGCGTTAAGCATGGAACGAATTCGAAAAAGGAAGCACACGCCCTGTAAACTCAAAAAATTTCTTAAATCAGTCTGCTGTGCCTTAGCCAAACGTGTGACCTCGACCCATGACTCTGAGAATAAGAGGCCTCATGCTCCATCGACTTCTCTAGCCGGGCTTATTACTTACGGGTGAGATTATGCCGAACGTGTGGCCTCGACCCATAACCCTGAGATTAAGAGTCTCATGCTCTACCGACTGAGCTAGCCGGGCTTATTACTTACGGGTGAGATTATGCCGAACGTGTGGCCTCGACCCATAACCCTGAGATTAAGAAACTTTCCTTAATCTCATTTGATCGTTAATTGGATTGAGTCCAACCTCCCCAGCCACAATCTAGGCTGCATACAAGTCCTTAGCATGGAATACACCTATACTCTTTCCCGAACTGTTACCCAACTCGTAGAGAGAATAGCCCTTCTTTTTCAAGATAATGCACCTTACTCTATTAGGACCCAGTTTTGCATTGTACCCCTCTGCCAAATTACTCTGTTTAAAATTCTTTCTGTATACAACCTGTCCCTCGGAGTAATTTATCCTGCGACACCGGGTGTTATATACCTTTTCACCCTGCTTGTGACTGCGCTCGAGCTGCTGGCCAATTTTTTGCCGAATCAACTGCATTTTGTCAGCCAAGTCCAGTTCCTGTTCACCTGAACGGACTCCCTCTAATTGCCGTAAGATAGGATATGCTGTTCCATGGGTTACCATTCGGGTCCCGAACATTGCATAATATGGCTCCAAGCCAATCGCGGAATGGCAAGCGCTCCGGAGGGCACAAGCAATGTTGCTGAGATAGCAATCCCAGCTCTTTTGATCCCCATCAATCGAACTTCTCAGCATTTGCAAGATAGACTGATTCACCCTTTCAGAAGCATTCGCTTGCGGAGAGTAAAAACCAGTTTTCACGTGCCGAACTTCATATCTACTAAGTAACTCTGCAAAGGTTTGAGAAACAAACTGCTTGCCGTTATCAGAGTGTATGAATTCGGGCACTCCGAATTGATGGAACACTTGTGTTTCCAGGAACAACACTACTTCGGCTGACCCTGCCTTTCGCATTGGTTGCAACCAGACAAACTTCGTGAAGTGGTCCAGGCACACAAATACTACGGTATTTCCCCTTCTAGTCCTTGGGTATGGACCCATGAAGTCTATGTATAGTCTTTGAAGAGGCCGATCAGTGATCATCTGCTGACCCATCGGAGGACGGTTAGTTCGAGTTGAAGATTTGCTAATTTTACAAACCTCGCAATTCTTCACCTCTTGCTCAACTTGTTTCACCATAGCGGGCCAGTAGTAATAACGGCGCAGTCTGGCCAGGGTTTTGTGTATACCACCATGTCCAGCAGAAGAAGCATAGTGAGCTCTCCAAACCAAATCACTACGCAGCTCCTCCGGTACCCATAGTTTCCAAGCTCGATCGTCTTCTATAGCATCCCCAGTTCGAAAACCAGTTCGCTTATAGACATAACCATCAGACATACAAGTATCTGGTAGTTTTTCGATTTGATCTTGCACATTCTGGCCTAACGTTTTATAATTTTCGGACTGGAATGCGGGTGAGTGTAGATCGACTTGCAAATCTTCCTTTGACGGCGCAGGTGTTTTGAGTTCATCCATATGGACTCTCGAAAGGGCGTCTGGGACTACATTTAGGGCCCCTTTACGGTGTTCGATCATAAAGTCAAAAGCCTGTAATTTTAAACTCCATCGAGCTAACCGACCGGACAAGTCCCTCTGATTCATCAACCACTTCAAACTCGCATGGTCAGTGATGACTTTAAACGACATTCCTTCTACATACGGCCTAAATTTGTAAATACTTAGGATGGCAGCATAACACTCAAGCTCGGTGATACTATAATTTCGTTGTGCCTTGTTAAGCTTGGCCGACATATAGGCTATCGGATGTTCCCCTCCGTCCTCAGACACCTGGTACAGAACTCCCCCTACCCCGGTTGTTGATGCGTCACACTGTATAACAAAAGGCTTCTTAAAATCGGGGTTAGTCAACACTGGGGCGGACATCATGCTCAGTTTCAGGGCATTAAATGCCTTCAGCCCCTCTTCTCCCAAACCGAAACCCTTTTGCCGATCCTTCTTCAGGCAATCATGGAGTGGCGCCGCAGTTACCGCATAGTTTACTATGAATCTCCGATACCACCCCGTCATGCCAAGAAACCTACGCAGTTGCTTCGCACTCGTTGGTTCTGGAAACTGCTGTATGCTCTGAATTTTTGCTTCGTCTGTTTTGATGCAACCCCCCCCAACCACAAATCCCAGATACCTGGCTTGGCTATAACAAAACTTACTCTTATCCACGTTGATGGTTAGTTTTGCTTTTGTTAGACAATCACTCACTTGCCTCAGCATCTCCAAGTGCTCGGTAAAAGTCGGAGAACAAACCAACAAATCGTCTAGGTAGACAAAGACATTCTCTCGGAGTCGCGCTGGAATGACTTTGTCCATTAGCCGGCACATGCGTTGCGCTGCGTTACACAGCCCGAACGGCATACAGGTAAACTGGTACAAAGGTCTTCCTGGAACCGTGAAAGCGGTCTTCTCCCTACTCTTTTTTTCCAAGGGAATCTGCCAAAACGCGTCTTTTAGGTCTATAGCGGATATAAAATGAGTGTTCTGCAACCGGCTCAGGATTCCTTCAATGTGAGGCAATGGGTAGGCGTCCCTTGTGGTCCGTGCGTTGACTTTTCGAGCGTCCAGACACATTCGTGCCTTGGGACCTTTTACCACCAACGTCACCGGAGAACTCCAGCTACTGTTGCTTTCTTCTATGACCCCCATCTCCAACATCCTATCCAGTTCCGCGAATAAAAGCGCTTGTTTAGCTGGAGAAATCGGGTAGTGTCTCTGCTTGATAGGGATGTCTTCATTGGAAACGGTGATCACATGTTCCTCCAGGTCTGTCTTCCCTAGTCCACACGTGGAACAGGACGGAAACAAGTCCTTCACACCTTTTAAGAGCTTTGCCTGCTCGTCAGACAACATGTGTGGGGTACAAGCCGTTTCTTGTAAAGGAGCTTCTTCAGGCGGGACTAACTCGTTCACGCTTGCCCCTCCTGTGCCCTCAAAATTCCTGACGGACGAACTCCTTCGGCTAACCAACTCTAACCCAAACGTCTTCCAAAACACAATTCCGAAGTAAAAGGATTGCTGCAGGGAGGGAACTATTAAAAATTCCATTTCCTTCACGACACCTTCCCACAGTACTGGTAGAGAAATCGTACCGATTACTTGGTTTTCACCCCCATTGGCGGTGCATACCCGTAATCCCCGGCCTCTCTGAATGAGGTGTGTGCGTTTCTCCAGGAATTTCTCTGTCCCTCGGCCTATACAATTCACGGCTGCCCCAGAATCTAATAATGCTGTTATCTCTTCGCCATCTACTATGGTTTCCGCGAAGACTCGGTTATCCTTAGTTTTGTTCACGATCGCGGCGATGACTTGTCTTTGAGCCTCTCGGTTCCTGGCCGATTTCTGGTGTAGTTGCTGCAGTTTTCTTTGACTTCGGGTCTCAAAACTATTCCGTTCCACTCTGCCCTCTGCATTAAAAATTCGCTCCCGAGCCGCTTCATACTCTACTTTCCTTTGGTGTAGACTTTTTGAAGGGCATATTTGTTTTGGGAGCGGTTTTTTACATGATTTGTTTACTGTCTCGGAGCGATCCGGGTCTGACCAGGGTTCCCCGGTTCCCCTGGCGGACTGGGAGCTAAAAACGACGAATCTAGGGAGTGGTATGAATCGTTTTTCCCACAGGAAAAGCATTGGGTCTCATGGAATGCTGACATACATTTGCCTTCCCACTGCTCTGGAATCTGCTTCCGGTAAAAATCTCCTGGCCTACCGCATGTAAAGCATAGATAAAGGTGGAAGGGTGACGAGCAGAACTGCCCTGCTGCCTGGTTCTTGTGCAGTTGGGGGTTTTTATCCCCCTTCTGTGTGGGAAGTGGCTGACCTCGGTTTTGGCCCCCATTGGATGTCCCCCCTACACGCTGTACCTTTTGTAACGCCTCGATAGGCGGGTCTGAGTCCTCGGAGCCGTCGTCTTGCCCCTCGAAAACTTCATTGGCATGGCGCTGTCTTGCCCGCTGTCTTGACCTTCTTTTTTTAAAGCTGCCAAGGTTTGTATCGGGGACGCCAACAAAAAACTCCCCATCTGTGCATTCAGATTTTCTTTAAGAATTCCCACGAAACTTGCCTCCGGGATCTTCGCCTTCAATTTGAAATGAAGGTCATGCATTTCCGACAGGAAATCTTCGAATCCTTCATTATAAGCCTGCCTACGTTCCATTATTTCTTTTATAGTCGCGTAGTCATTTTCAGAGGTCGAAAACGCCCGTTTCATCTCTAATTTGAGCGAATGTATCCCAAATTCTTCGTCGTGCTCTTTGTCCTCCATCAACTGCCAATACCACTTTGCAGCGGGTCCGGTCAGCAGACAGTGAAATTCTCTAAAGAGCTGTCCGGGTGTTAAACCGTAGAGATCCTGCATCCGCTCTACTCGAAAAAGGAAACTTTCAACTGTCATCCCTTTTCCAGTCCCGTCAAACTTGATGTTCCATCGATCCAGTCCGACTGGTCGGAGCATTATCCCTCTCACAGAGTCTCCCTCAGTCTCGTCTGGCGACGACCTTCTCTCGGTTCCCCCTGAACCTTGCCCAGTCGAGCGAGTCGCCCCCTGATTGTGTAAGGACTGTCTTTGCGTGGGCGTAGGAACGTTAGCATGAGGCACCTGTCTAATTCCCTGATCGGGGTTGCTCTGAGGTCCGATCCCTAGTACCGATATGCTTACTGGGTTAGCTTGTCGTCGGTGTCCACCACCGGTGTTGTTTGGGGTCGAAATTCCTATCTGGCTACCATCCCCTGTCGATTCTCCTCCCGAGTTACGGTTGAAACCCATCCACGAGGACTCCATGTCCAACACTCGCTCTTCTATTCCAGCCACCTGAGCTCGAAATCCGGCTAACTGAGCATTTAGTGAGGATGCCATCTCCACATTCTGCACTGCTAGTGCCGCTATCATCCCTTCCAGTCTCCCCCTCGGTTCTCATCCGATAGTCTAAATTCCACACTGTTGTTAACAAACGGTTATTTGCTAGCCAATTCCGTTGTTGTTTGGTGGGGCTCCACCCATCCGAGGGGTGGTGGGGGTGTGAGCTCGCCGTATGTGGGAGGGGTACTTGGGTGTTCGGTCTCCCGGAGGAGCATAACAATAAATTTCGTGCCCAAAAAAAGGAACAAAATGTCGATCGTCCGTCAATCTGTCCTACCAGCCAAACTAAGCTAAGAGGTTGATCCAAAACGGATCGGCAGATGTGGCCTATTCCCACCCCTTCTATGCCTTCGCATAGCCATTGGATCACACCAGAGCCGGCGGTGTGATCCCCTAATCGGTTATTAGTCAGTCCGTTAATCCCTTACGTCCTGCACTGGTCATACTTATGCCCCTTTCCTCATTTCAACACCTCCCTCACACCATTAAGCACACATGCTTTATTTTTTTCTCACAATCCAAATTTTTAGTTTAATAGCGAACATTTTTTTTAAAAGAATACAGAGTTACATCGGTTCCAGAAGGGAAGCCGAATGCGCGCCACAACCCGAGTTGTGACTTACGTGTGCCCCAAGGAGGCCACGCTCTGCTGGTTCATGAAGCATGAACTTACAAATAAACAGACGGACTATATTAATAAACAAAAAGAAAACAAGGAAGAAAGTTCGAAATGTTGAGGAATACCTTAACTATACATATTACCTAGGACAAAGTGGAATCCAATTACATATTGTAGACAATTACTTGGAAAAAAACAGGGGTTTGTGGAAAAATTTAATACAAACAATTTCGGAAAAGAAGGTTTGGTTTAAAAACAAAAAATTTATAAAAATAAAAGAATCCGGACCATATATCAATAAACAAAAAATTAAAAAAAAAAGGAAGGGGTTTTGGAATGTAGAGGTATACATTAGTTATACATGTTACCTAGGACAATTAGGATATAATTACAAATTAAAATTGAATTACGTGGGAAGGAAGGAGTTAGACAAACAAACAAAATACCATAATCAATTTCGGAAAAAAAAAATTTTGTTTTCAAAAAAATAAAAATAAAAAAATAAAATTAAAAAAACTCCGGACTAGCCGGTCACTTACGCTTTAAAATCCCTCGATGAAAGCGCTTTCATATTACGGAGGGGAAAGAAGAAGGGGTAACACAAAATTTATTATTTTTAATCAAAAGGATATATATATATAGGTATGCACGTACTCAAAAAAAATACAAAGTAAATCAAAAAAAAACTGGCAAAGTCAATTCGACGACTTTCTCGGCAAATATGGGACCAACACAAACAAAAAAAATAACACAAAAAAAAATAACCTGAAACTCAAGAATTAGGTACGGACTATCCTTTCTTTTTTTTTTCTTCTTCTTTCTTTTCTTTTTAGATTCCTTCACAACGTTCGCTGTATTATCAGATTATTAAGACTCCTTCCCCCCCATGTAAAAGAAATTATTATAGACGGACAAACGTTTCTTATTTAATACGCTAATCTCAGACTGTCCTCTTTCGTGTGTAAGAGCGCTGCTCACTAGGGACGACAAGGTGCTGTTGTTGTTGTTGCTTTGGGTGTCGGCGGTCTCGTTAGCCGAATTTACCCAGCTCTGTTCAATTCCCCCTAAACCTGCGTATTTTGCCTGTTGGTGCTGCTGGCGATTTTGTCGTTTAATTCTTTGGCAGAATTTTTTTTTTCTTCAAAAAAAAAGGTTGTTTTGCGAGTACTGACGATTTCTCACTCATTTATTTTGGCAGAATTTTTTCTTTTTTTTTCACTTCAAAAAAAAAAGGTTGTACTGACGATTTCTCACGTTTGTGCAAAAGTTTGTAACAGGAAGAAGGAATCATTTCCGATCCTATAAAGTATATATATTCTTGATCAGCATCAACAGCCGAGTCGATATAGTCATGTCCCTCTGTCCGTCCGTCTGTCCGTCCGTATGAACAAACAGATCTCAGAGATGGTAAGAGATAGAGGTTTGACATGTATGGGACAAATGCTTCTTATACTTGCAGGCAGATCAAGTTTATTTTCAATTTTCGGCACGCCCCCTCCCGCCCCCGCAATTTTAAAAAACGTCATATCTCCGACAGTTTTATAGATAGATGATTCGTACCTTCTAAAGATAGGTAGTCATTGGCAATATGTATCGATTTGCCGAAGAAATTATAAAGATCGGATGAGCGGTTCTCAAGTTAGGAGAAAAAAGTGTAAAAAAGAGGCCTCCCACGCACACGCAAACAACACCGCATTGCATGCATCAAAGAGAGAGAGAGAGAGAAAAAAAAAACTTAGAGATGAGCACAGTGGCAGCGACGCATTCAGCATATACACCGGGTACAGAGTATGTTATAGTCGGGCTTGACCGACTTTCTCACTTGTTTTTATAAGACATATGTGAGCAAAAAATAGAGAAAAGGTATCTTCGGCCGGTGATAAAGCTCGTATAATTTATGTAAATGTCGTTGAAATTGTTAGAGGAGTAATTTTATATGTAACCCCCGCAAGCGTTACTCCATTTATTAGTATAATTTTTTTTGCATTCAATTTGACGTCTTAGACTCATTTTTAACCGAAGTCAATCACAAAAAATTTTGGCAGGTCATAGTAGCCCTTAAATAGTTTATAGTTAAATAGTTTGAATGTTAACTATGCCTACTCCGACGAACACAAAAACAATCAAACTTAATCAATTTGCATGAACTTAAAACCTTCCATTTTTTACTTAAATGCCAATAACTTCTATAATCTTGGACGGATTTGAATGAATTATGTGGCGTTGTATTTTTAATAGAGAAATCTTTAGTGACAAGCAACAAAATAAATTTTATACAATTTTTTTCGTGGTGAAAATCGCACTTAAAATCTAGCTTTTTTTTTAAAAATTCATAAATTTAATGCAAAGTTGCCGATAAAAGCTTTTATAACGCCGAATGCAAGCACCGGATTAAGAAGTGGTGTACAAATGAATGATAGGGCATTTAATTACCTTCCAAGAAAGCATTACCATTTCATAATGAATGAACCGATACTGAAGATATACACATTTTTTAAAGGTACTTTTTTCAAAATCAAAAAACTAGCTTTTCCGCGATTTCTCGAAAACGACCCCACTAAAAAATATTTGGACTTCATTTTTGGACTCAGCGAAGGGATTTACATATGAAATGACTGTCAAATGGTCGGGATCGGAAATGCTGTAAACTAGTGTTATCGAAAATAATTTAGACGACAAAAATTGGTGGCAAACTTTTTCAAAATTTAATATGCCTAACCAATTGTAGGGGAGCGCGCTTTACTTGTAAACAGCTGCACAGGCGCGAGCCAATTTCTAAGCGTTAGCAACAGCAATGATGCCGTTGGGCGAAAACGAAAACAAAAAGAGACACCGATTGCAGTTGCTAACATGTATGTATGTATGTGTGCGCTGTGCAGAAAGTACGGTTCAAGTGTTTGTGTGGGTGGGCGAGAGGGGTGAAGGGGCGACAGAACAGTTAACCAAATTAACAGTTTTGCATCCGAGATGAACAATTTATTGTTGCAACTTGTTAATAATTTTTTTTTCAAGCTCTACTATTTGTACTCATGTGCCAAGAATTGAAAGGGACGAGCTTAAATGCAGCACCGAATTAAAAAGGAAATTATTAAATCTAGTATACAAAAAAAGTAGCCAAATCCATCTAGTCTTAACATTTAAAAAAATATAAAACAAATAAAATCCCAATTTTAAAGTGTCAAGAAAGTGTTTTGACAAAAGTCAAAACACCTATATTCTCAGTATAAGAGCTTAAAAGGAAATAAAAAATTATGATTCTAGACAAGATTGACATGTTGAACCCGAATCTGGTTATATAAACTCTATATCTTTCTTGGATTGGCTGAAAATTTAAATGAAAGTGCATAATATGGCTAATTTTACCCGTTTTTGTTACATTTGAATCTTGTAGAAATCAGATTATTTTGAAAATTATTTTTATACCCTTGGAGAGGGTATATTAAAATTGTCCGGATGTTTGTAACGCACAGAAGAAAACATCTCCGACCCCATAAAGTATATATGTTCTTGATCAGCATGACGAGCTGAGTTGATATTGCCATGTCCGTCTGTCCGTCCGTCCGTCCGTCTGTCCGTCTGTTTCTATGCTAACTCCTCCGTCAGTTTTAAAGCTATCTCAACCAAACTTTGCACGAAGTCTTTTGGATCGGATGACTATAGCATATAGCTGCCATCGGTTGAAAAAGTAGTTTTAGTGAGAAAAACTTTTTTGTTTTTAATGCTATCGCTCCCAACCCCCGTATTTATAAGTTTTCTATGATTTCACATAATTTCGCCGAGATTTTTCAAAATCGGACAACTATATAGTATAGCTGCCATACAAAAGATAGGTCTGAAAAAAAGTCTTAGTGAGAAAACCTTTTTTGTTTTCAATGCTATCGCTCCCAACCCCCGTATTTATAAGTTTTCTATGATTTCACATAATCTCACTGAGATTTATCAAAATCGGACAACTATATAGTATAGCTGCCATACAAAAGATTGGTCTGAAAAAAAGTCTTAGTGAGAAAAACTTTTTTGTTTTCAATGCTATCGCTCCCAACCCCCGTATTTATAGGTTTTCTATGATTTCACATAATTTCATCGAGATTTATCAAAATCGGACAACTATATAGTATAGCTGCCATACAAAAGAAAGATCTGAAAAAAAGTCTTAGTAAGAAAAACTTTTTTGTTTTCAATGCTATCGCTCCCACTTTGTACAGATCTATATTATATACTACCACCCAATTTAGCCATAGGAACGATCGGTCCATAATGTAGTTCTAGTGAGAAAAACTTTTTTGATGAATGTATCGTATAGCCATATATCAAACTGGCAGCATATATCATTCTCCAAGGGTATATAAACTTCGGTACAGCCGAAGTTAGCTTCCCTCTATTTTTTTTTATAATATAGCATCGAACAAGAGTACACAAGAAATAAACTAAATCTGTCTCCATCGGTCATAATATCGGGTTCTTTTCGATTTTACATTAGTGTAGTTGTAAGGCAAAAAAAATATAAGAAAAGGCGGGAAACTCCCTCAAATTTCAACAAATATATTTTGTGTCATTTGCATTTTGGATTATAAGGCGTTTTTTTCAAAATCCAACCGATTCTGCTGAATTCTCTTACCCATTAACAAAATTGCTTACAAATCAGACATTTTTTGCGGATTGATCATAAATTTATAACCTGTGAAATGATTAAAGTATTTATTATATTTTATACATATTGGTACGTACTACTGAATGTTAAGATCGAAAATTTCAAAATGAGCTGATTTCTACGAGATTCGAATGTACCAAAAAGGGGTTAAATATTCCATTTTCGGCATTTTAATTTAAGTTTGCAGCCAATCCATGGAAGATATGGAGTTAAATGACCAGATTCGGGTTCAGCATGCCAAACTTGTGTAGAATCAAATAATTTTTATTTCCATTTGAGCTCCTGCACTGAGGATATATTTTGACTCTGTCAAAACACTTTCTTGACACTTTAAAATTGGGTTTTTATTTGTTTTATACTTTTTTAAATGTTAAATCTAGATGGATTTGGGCTACTTTTTTTGCATACTAGTTCTAGGGACGATACAGAATCAGAATAAAATAAGAACTAAATTTTACCAATTATAGAAAGCGCCTTTTTTTGCAATAAAAGTGCAAAATGTGAATTTTTTTTCCTGTGTCAAAACACTTTCTTGACATACTGTATGTATGTAGTTTTGTTAAAACTTCTGTTGCACTTTTTATTTTGCTTCTGTGTGTTACTCTTCGACTTTTTCAACTTATAACTTGTTCCACTTTAACTTTACTTAAATATGTGTCACTGTCACTCCTTGTTTTTGTTAACTTATTTAAATTTAAATTCAAACAACGAAAAACGTTTGAATAAAATTAATAAGTTTAATTTGGCACTTTCGAAAACGATAAAATAGCTGCACTCAGTTTCAATGGTTTACGACAACTAATTTAATAAAATCCAACAATTTCTCTAAAGCCTATCTTAAGCTAGGGTGGCGAAACGTGGCGAATTCGCTCAGAGCGACGAAAAGAGAGTTTTATTGCGCTCCCGCTCCGCCCTAAACTAACTTACACTAGACTTCAAAAAATAACTTCAATCAATTTTCAAACAAGTAAAACTAAACTAAATTTAAAACGCCATCTGCGTCAACAGGTATGAATATTACTTTAGTTTCTCTCCGCCTAATGGGGATGTAGTTGACCTTAAGACAGCTTACATAGATTGTGTAAAGCCAGGTCATTGTGTACCCAACGGTTTGTTGTAGCTGGGCAGGATATATGTTATCGAGACCTGGCGACTTAAATGGTTCGAACGAATCGATAGCCCATTTAATTCTGGTCTCCGTGACAATGGTTTTGTCGTATTGCATAGAAAGGTCGGTTGGCCTAACCTGACTACAGTAATGGGTCCAGGAGGAGCGTTTTGCCCTCCTGATAGATTTCTTATAAGTAGCTAGCTTTTGTTTATATAACTCCCATGCGGTTGTTTGGTCGTTATATTTGTCTACGTTAAATGTATGACGACATTCCTTTCGGAGCTTATCCAGCTCTGCAGACCACCAAGGTGGTTTACAGGTGGATTTTACTTTTCTAGGGGGGCAGGCCCTATTGAACAAGCTCGTATACGCGATGGTAAGCGTATCGACAAGCTCATCTACCTGTTTTCCCGAACTTGGTGTGTATGGTGGGGACGGTCCAAGCTTTTTACAGAGAAGTTTGTTGTGTACTTCCCAGTTGGTCTTTTTTGGGTTCTATATCCTTTTGGGTGAGGGACACTTATTTGTTAGTACGACCTCTATGTATCGATGATCAGAGAAGGAGTGCCCTGGGAGCACCTTTCATGATATCAATTGGTCACAGAGGTCTTCGGAGATGAGGGTTATATCTAAAACCTCTCTTCTATTTTTGATAACAAAGGTGGGGTCATTCCCTTTATTGGCAATATGCAAATCTGTCTGTAATAGGTAGTTGTACAGTGATTCACTGCGCTCATTTATGTTTGAGCTGCCCCATTGTGTGTGGTGTGCGTTGGCATCGCCACCTAAAATAAGGCTTGTATAAGTGTGACTGTTGCTTCCTTTGAGGAAGAAGAAGTGTTTTAAAATGTATTTTGGTTAAAATACATGTACGAATTTTTCCCTTTCCCTTGGTATAGTAAAGGTTGTATTTGGGTGTTCGTAAGCCATTGATTCTGTCACCAGAAATGCATGACTCTTGAAAAAAAAAACAATATCTACTTCGCCTGAGGATAGGAGCTGAGTGGAGCGTACGTCGTCAACCACCTAGGGGCACCTAGTTGAAAAACACTCGTATTGCACTTGGCAAAACGCTTGACAACTTTTTGGTGTCTACCGAAACGAGATTTCCATATAATTTTAATTAATTCGCGGAGCGCCAAAATCAAAACAAACCCACTTAATTAATAAAGGACACTGTTTTAGCATAATTTAGTATTTGGTATGCCCACCCTTGTTCTTAATTATTTCAAACATACGGTTTGGTAAGGAATCATAATATTTTTCTAATTCATTTAGTAAAATTGTTGACCGGGCTTTTTTAATTGCTTCAACTAGGGTCCCAGAGTAACTAAATTGTCTTCCTCCTTCGTATACTCTCCTGGACAAAAGTCCCCAAATGTTCTCGATAATGTTAACGTCAGGGGAGTTAGGCGGCCACTCGAGCAATTTGACGTTTTGATCTTTAATCCACTGTTTTACAACACGAGCGGTATGGATGGGAGCGTTGTCATGTTGGTACGTCCATGGAATATGACCATAAATCTCAGAAAACTGGGGAAAAGCCTTTTGGATCACAGTCTTGTTCACATTTGCGTTCATCTTCGAGGTGACAAACTGGAGCTCGCATGTTCCATAAAACGATTACTCCACCTGCACATGAGTGATGACGACTTAAAAAACATTCTTCCTTTCCCATATCGTGGAATTAGTAATTATAGCCATCCGGTCCATCGAGGTTGAACTTCTTTTCGTCGGAGAAGACCAACGTCTTCCACTCCTTGTTCCACGTCATGTGTTCTCGAGCAAATTGAAGTCGTGCTTCCTTTCGAGCATCGTTGAGAGGTGTTTTTTTTTTTTATTATTTTCAATCTCTTTAAGTGTTTGGCGCTTCGAATAGTTCGTTTTACCCCTCCTTTTTTGAAAGGGGGGTTTTTGGGATTTTTCGTATTTAAATAAAAAAAAAAAAAAAAAATATGTATAAAATAGAAAACAAAAAAAGTTCGCCTTTAAAAAAAAGAATGAATGTTTATTTTGGATATTAATTTTCCCCCCTCCCCCCCCAAATTTAAAAATTTTTCTATTTTAGGAATTACGCCGATTCGTACCTTCTACAGATAGTTAGTAATTAGCAAAATGAATCGATTTGCCGAAGGAATAATAAAGATCGGATGAGGTGGTTTCAAAGGTTAAAGCAAAAGGGGAACAAAGCCCCCCCACTACCACCCTAAAAAAATGTTGCATACTTTTTGGATGGTCACACTAAGGTTCGCGGGAACACTGTTAAACATGTTTTTTCATAAGTAACGGGTATATCGAAGTCGGTTAGAGCCGACTTTAACTTACGCTCTCGTTTTAATGTGTTGTTGCTGTTGTATTTTTTGGTCAAACCTAACCTATGTGTCAGGTGTTCCATGGAGTAAAAGTTGGCCGCTCCTCGTTGCTTCTTGCAACTCAAGATACAATTGTGTTCCTTAACACTTATATGATATGGTGTAATTAACACATTTTGCTCGTTTTTGCTCGATTTGGAAATGTTTAATATTGTTGCAGCCTACTTGGAGTTTAGTCACTCTGAACTGCTTGAAAAGTGGATTGACGGTGGACGCAAAACGCACGTAATATCTGATTAGATAACCAACCACAAAGCAGCTAAATCTCAAAAAAAAATAGTAGTTTTACCACCTACATTAATAAGTATTTGCCAAAATGTAATAGGCTAGTTTTGAGATTTAAGGAACAATATAATCAATGACTTTCTACAAAAATGACAATACATGTCGAAGACTATTCGTTATCCTGAACTATACAG
Organism: Lordiphosa stackelbergi; assembly: GCA_018904235.1. Lineage (NCBI taxonomy): Eukaryota > Metazoa > Arthropoda > Insecta > Diptera > Drosophilidae > Lordiphosa > Lordiphosa stackelbergi. Next base: position 11,006 of record JAEIFU010001447.1, on the reverse strand, counting down.
AAGGTGACATGAGCTTAAAAAAGAAAATGGCTGCTGAGCTTTCCATTGAGCAAAGTCATAATACTTCTTTGCTCGTACATGCGGCTGCCATATCTGCCAAAAAATTAAAAGTCAAAAGGACCGAAAGTGTATTAAAGGCTTAACTTTAACGGAAATCTAACTGATTCAAAGGATTCCGTTCCAATTTCTCCTGATGAAGCTTTAGCTTTTTTACTTGAGAATTCGCTAAGCAAAAAGCAGTACAATAGCATTCGAAACTTCAACAAAAAGCATGGATGCGATATACATCCTAGCTACGACAGTGTTTATAAGGCAAAGTTAAGATGCAGACCCAAAGGCTTCCAAGTGAATGAATCCGTGGCCCAAGTTTCCTTACAGAATATGTTGAACCATACCGCCAAGAGAATTATAACTTTGCAGAAGTAGGTTTTTAATCAAATTCATAGAATAAACAAGGTGAAGTTAATCGTAAGCTATGGATTCGATGGATCAACTGGACACAGTTTATATAATCAGCGATTCCAAACAGAAGAGCCAGAGACATTTGACCAATCATTGTTTGTTACAACACTCATTCCCATTAAACTAGTAGATTCCTGTGAAAGAGTTTTATGGATGAATTATACCACTCAGTCTGTGCGTTTTTGTAGACCGTTGAAAATGGAACTTACGAAGGAAACCAAAGAGCACATTTTAAAAGAAAGCAACAGTTTAGATAAACAAATTCGAAATTTGATGCCATACGTAATCGACGTTAATAATAGATCGATCAGTGTTTCATTCGATCTGATCATGACCCTTATTAACGGGAAGGTTTTAAATGTTCTAACGGGAACGAACTCATGCCAATTATGACCAATTTGTGGAGCAACTCCCAAGCAGGTTTTAGCGACAAGCGACATAAATTAAAAAATAAAATATTTGAACCCAAGCCTCATACGCTACTTTATGGAGTAAGCCCATTACATTCTTGGATACGATTGTTCGAGTTTGTTTTACACATTGCGTACCGAATCGGCGTTAATAAATGGCAAATAAGATGCAATACTGACAAAGAGGTTATTGCACGTCGTAAAAAAAAAAAAATTCAAGAAAAATTGTGGAGAGAAATGTGTCTTCATGTTGATCGACCAAAACAAAACGGCTGCGGAAACTCTAACGATGGCAATACTGCGAGGCGGGCATTCTCAAACATCAAATTATTTGCCTCTGTATTGGAATTCGATGTTAATATCCTTCAAAACTTTCATTTAATGTTACTCGCCATATCATGCGAGTATCAGATAGCTCCACTTAAATTTCAGAAGTTCTGCAGTGAAACTGTAGCTTTATACATGGCTAAATATCAGTGGTATCCTATGTCGCCAACTGTTCATAATATTTTGGTACATTGGTCGCAAATCATTTTGGCTTCAGCAGTGCCCGTTGGATCCTTAGAAGAAAACGGATCCGAGTCACGAAACAAGAATTACAAACGTGATAGGCCGAATAAAAAGCCGCATTAATAATATGCCGGAAATGTTTTATCGAGCAATGGATTCTTCGGATCCTCTACTTTCAAGTCTGGTTTTAAAATCAAGATCAAACCAAAATAAACAAAAATTTCCGAAAGAAGTTTTAGCGCTTTTAGAAGAACCCAGTCGTTGCCGATGATGAAAAGATAAGTCCTGCCAAGACTTCGCCTCCGAATCTGATTCGGACTGTGAAAATATCAATCCGTATTCGATTAAAAAATTAATAAAAAAAATTTTTTTTAATATATATAAAAAATGTTTAATATTAAAAAAAAAGTTGTATAGTTTAATATATCGTATATACACATTAAATTGAAGCATTAAATGAAGGACATCACAACCATTTTTTTTTTCTGAACATATTTGGATGATTTGAAAAAATATTTTTTTGAATACTTAAGCTAGGTACTGAAACACTCGAAATTTTTGCGGAGCGGATATTGTTTGATAATTTCCTGAGCCGCTCAGACAATGTAGTGTGACCAAGCAACAGCAAAAAATTCGGCTGTTGTTTATTTAAGAAATTGGCGGGCTAATTCAAGAAAGTCACTGTGAGAAATTCAAAGGTCATAGGCAATGCCATGGTAAATTTCATGGATGCATTTTGTGTGTGGCTGGAGGTATAAGCAGTGTCCTTTATTATTATATTGTATTGGCCTGCGTGAGCAGAACTTGACCTCTAAGATATGTATACTGCTATAGCGAATACCTAAAGGTAGCAACGGGAGCGGCTGGAGCAACGGAAACTACCACATAAAGCCGGAGGAAACACTCTATAATGTGCTATGGAGACTGCAAAGGCTCAGGTCTGTTTGGCCGTGGGCTGTGGAGGCTACGGAGGTTTGGACTCGGGTGGTGTGCACACATTGGGCGAATGGCATACCAACCACATCAACGGGGGAGCATAACGAAAAAGATTCTCAGCCACAAGTGATGCAGCGGCCGGAGCTGCCCGTATCAAAATGATTTTATTGGCCAGATTCCATAAAAATGGTTGCGACTTGCCCACTTTGATCAGCTCCACATGTTTGTCCGACTCGCAGCTCTCCAAATAATTGTAGCTTTGTTTTTTTAGTCTTCTTTGCTTTAACTTTTTTCATTGCGTGCTCAATTTTCGTAGGTACCTCTGACAATTAACAAACAAGTTTCATAATTTCATGACCCCCTTCGACAATTTATCAGCTGTTTTCAAGAAAACGAGTTGCCAGGTCCATGTTTATTGTCGAAGCGAATTTCGAGTGTCTCAGTACTCGCTCAGGAAATGCGCTCTGACAATTTTCGCAAGCGGATTTCATCTCTGGTCAAATATTTTGAGCTCTCGAAGGTAACTTTTGAAGCTAGAAAAATAAAAAATTAGTTTCACATTGTTTTTTAACACAAACAAAACAAGTGAGAAAGTCGGTCAAGCCCGACTATATTTATACTCTGTACCTAGAGTAAGGGATAAATGCAGAGCTGCTGCTGCGCTCATCTCTGAGTTTCTTTCTCTCCCCCTCTCTCTCTCTCTCTCTCTCTCTCTCTCTCTTCTCTCTCTCTCTCTCTCTCTCTCTATCTAAGATTGTGCGTTGGTTGTGCATGGGTGGGAGGGGGTTGGAGAGGGGTGATTCACTTATTTGCTCATAACTTGAGAACCGCTCATCCGATCTTATCATTTCTTCGGCAAATTGATACATATTGCTTATGACTAACTATCTCTAGAAGGTACAAGTCATCTATCTACAAAACTGTGGAAGATATGACGTTTTTTCAAAATTGCGGCGGCGGGAGGGGGCGTGGCAAAAATTGAAAATAAACTTGATCTGCCTGCAAGTATAAGAAACCATTTGTCCCATACATGTCAAACCTCTATCTCTTACCATCTCTGAGATCTGTTTGTTCATACGGACGGACAGACGGACGGACAGACGGACATGGCTATATCGACTCGGCTGTTGATGCTGATCAAGAATATCTATACATATAAAAGAGTTCAACCTGACCGTCGCACAGCCTAAACCATAAAAGATAGAAAGATGAGATTTTCACAGTAGTTTTATCTTATGCTGAAAGTGAGTACTAAGAACGGATTTTGGAAAATTCGGTCGGGAAATGTGTAAAATTCGCGGAAAACTTTTGTATGAAACTTTTTTGTTTTTCATCCGATCAAGTTCAAACTCATTTTCAAAAATCTATAAAATAAATTCAATAATAACTGCATACCAGTCTTCCGGAAAATCAACCACCTCTTGGTGGAAAGTGGGTGAACATGGTTGCCAGCCATTAGCTCCAAGTTCATTTCGAAAGGCACACTTTGCGTTACAGTTAAATTACTTGCATACACTCTCATTAACTAAACAGAAAAAAACAGAGAGCAAAGAGCGCCTGCAAATAGCAAAGCGCTGAGAGCATACATCGGAGAGAACCCATTTAAATGTGTGCGTGAGAGCAATTGAATGTCGATCAGGAGCGTAAGAAAATGAAACGAAAATTGTAACTATTAACACAATGAATCAAGGCAGAGGAAGACCTTTAGTTCCGTTGCCTCGGCAACAACAAGGAAACAGAATACAAATAAAAAAAAATCAGCAACAAATTAAAAAACTACAGCTGCAATTAAAAAATAAACAAACTCAAATACAAAAACTTCAACAACAATTAAAAAAATAGCAACATGAAATAAATCAAATTAAAAAAGAAGAGCAGAAGACGAATAACAAAATTTCAAAAATCGGCCAAAAAATACAGTGGGCTGGCCTCCATCAACAACAACAAATTCAGCAGACTGGCCAGTGGCGACAGCAACCACCGCCAGTGGCCGCGAAGTGGGAGGGATGTGGGTGAGAAGTGGATTGGATCTGGGCGGGAATTCGGTGATAGGTGGGAGACGGGTGGAAGTTGTGTAAGAAGTGGATGGGGAGTGGGTGAGATGTGGGTGGGAAGTGAGTGGGAACTGGGGGAAGTGGGTGGGTGGTAATTGGGTGTAGAGTGGGTGGGATGTGGGAGGGATGTGGGAGGGATGTGGGCGGGTAGTGGGAGAGATGTGGGTGCGAATTGGGTGGAAGTTGTGCAAGATGGGTAGTGAAGAACGCAGCAGCAAAGTCGTAACGGTGAAAAAAGTAGTAAAACGTTGACTTCAAGCCTATGTAGTATTTGTGATTCGATTTCGGGGATCTACAGAGGAAACAAATTTCAGGAATATTTTCAAATTTGGTAAATATAAGGTTGTCAAAAAAGTCTTGCGGTATTTTTATTGAATTTTCAATTGTTCATAAAATTGGTTATAATAATGCGATTTAAGTCAAATATGCGCCGTTTTGTTCGATGACGAGTTCCCAACGAGATGCCAACTTCATAATGCCCCTCTTATAGAAGCTCGCTTCCCTATTGGCAAAAAACTCGGAGAGCCAATTTTCACAGGACTCTCTTGTGGCCAACTTCCGACTACCAAGCTCGTTCGCCATGGACAGAAATAGGTGGTAATCACTTGGTGCAAAATCCGGACTATACGGTGGATGCAAAAGAACCTCCTATCCGAGCTCCCGGAGCTTCTGGCGCGTCACCAAAGAGGTGTGTGGCCTGGCGTTGTGCTGATGGAAGACAATTCGGCCTCTGTTGATCAAAGATGGCCTCTTCTGCATGAGTGCTGCATTCAAGCGGTCCAGTTGTTGGTAGTACAGGTCCGAATTGAGCGTTTGGCCATAGGGGAGCAGCTCATAGTGGATGATTCCCTGCCAATCCCACCAAACACACAGAAGAATCTTCCTGGCCGTCAATCCAGGCTTGGCCACCGTCTGGGCAGCTTCACTGCTTTTCGACCACGACCGTTTGCGCTTCACGTTGTCGTAAGTGACCCACTTTTCATCGCCAGTCACCATCCGCTTCAAAAACGGGTCGATTTTGTTGCGATTCAGAAGCGATTCGCATGCATCTATACGGGCAAAAATGTTTTTTTGCGTCAAGTCGTATGGCACCCATACATCGAGCTTCTTTTTGAATCCAAGCTTCTTCAAATGGTTTATAACGGTTTGATGACTCATGCCCAGCTCTTGGCCGATGCTCCGGCTGCTACTATGCCGGTCTCTTTCGATCAATTCAACGATTTTATCGCAATTTTCGACGACAGGCCTTCCGGACCGTGGCGCATCTTCGATCACCTCTGCACCAGAACGAGAACGTTGAAACCATCGTTGTGCGGTGGAAATGGAAACTGTATCGGGTCCATAAACTGCACAAATTTTATTGGCAGCATGAGATGCATTTTTGCCTTTATCGTAGTAGTACTGTAAAATATGCCGTATTTTCTCTTTATTTTGCTCCATGTTTACGACGCTAAAACTCACGAACGACTAAAAACAAACAACAATAAATCAAACACGTGCTAGCGCGTGAAAAGAGCTTTCCAAAAAGCTCCAGCGTGAACCGATGCGACGAATACAACTAGAACTACGCGGAAATACCGCAAGACTCTTTTGACAACCTTATATTTGACTCTCTCGAATGAGTTCAAACTGATTCGGAAATTGGTTCTATACTGTTAAAGGCGCAGCGAAGCGCGACGGGATTTTTGCTAGTATATATATAAAGCTGAAATTTGGACAGGAGTTTCTGTCAGTGGTGAAAGTGCGTACTAAGACGGGGTTTTGGCAAATTCCACCCGGAAAAGTCTGAAAAGCGTCGGAAAAGTTTGTATGGGAAAAATGTTATTTTTCCTCCAATTGACTTGAAACTTGGTTTGTACGCAAAGTACGCGAAATACTCCGAAACGTGTTTTCCCGATTTTGGAAAATCCGCCCACGAGGAAAATGGCCGGAAAATTCAGCATGCAAAAAATTATTTTTCATACGATTGGCTTGAAACTCGTTTTGTAAGGATAAAATACGAAATAGTTTGAAATGTGATTTTCCGAAGTTGGAAAATTTGACCTGACGGTCGGAAAATTCTGCATGAAAAAAACTATTTTTCATCGGATTGGCTTGAAACTCGGTTTGTAATGATAAAATACGAAATAGTTTGAAATGTGATTTTCTGATGTTGGAAAATTTGACCTGACAGTCAGAAAACAAGATAACTATTTTCATCCTATTGACTTGAAACTCGGTTTGTAAGGACAAAATACAAAATAAATTTGGAAGATCAAAATGGGATTTCATTTGTGTTTTCATTTTCTGATGTTGGTAAGAACGTCGGTATGTCCACTTAGAAGTGAATGGGATATGGGCGGGAAGTGGGTGGTTAGTTAATTTGGAAGTAGGTAGAAAGTGGGTGGTAAATGGTTGTGAAGTGGGTGGAATGTGGCGGGAAAAGGGAGGAATGTGGGAGGGATGTGGGTGGGATGTGGGTGGGATGTGGGTGGTATGCAGATGGGAAGTGGGTGGTAAGTGGTTGTGAAGTGGGTGGAATGTGGAGGGAAGTGGGAGGGATGTGGGTGGAGTGCAGATGGGAAGTGGGTGGGATGTGGGCGGGAAGTGGGTGGGATGTGGGTGGGAAGTTGATGGGATGTGGGCGGGACGTGGGCGGGAAGTGGTTGAGCAGTGAGTGGGAACTGGGGGAAGTAGGTGGAGTGGAATTGGGTGTAGAGTGGGTGGGATGGGGGTGGGAGTTGGAGGGAAAACCCACCAGTCATGTTCGATTTCTGGGTTCTACGGGGTATTATTATGTCTAATATTGTTAGGTTTTATACTGTTGAAGGCGCAGCGAAGCGCGTCGGGTTATTTGCTAGTCTCTATACATACAAAAGAGAGTGTCTTGACTGATTGATTCACTGACTGACTGATTGGCAATCATCGCACAGCCTAAGCGGTAAGAGATAGAAAGCTGAAATTTGGACAGCAGTTTCTGTGAGTGGTGAAAATGCGTATTAATACGGGGTTTTGAAAAATTTCACCCGGAAAATTTGGAAAAGCGTCGGAAAAGTTTGGATGGGAAAAATGTTATTTTTCATCCGATTGACTTGAAACTTGGTTTGTAAGCATAGTACGCGAAATAATTTGACACGTGTTTTCCCGATTTTTTAAAATCCGCCCACGAGGAAAATGGCCGGAAAATTCTGCATGCAAAAACTATTTTTCATTCGATTGGCTTCAAACTCGGTTTGTAAGGATAGAATAGAAAATAGTTTGAAATGTGAAAATTTGACCTGACGCACAGTGGGCGAAACGGCCATTCTAGCGCGTCGAAATTCAATTTTTCAAGTTTGAAAAAGCGTTAATTTTATATTATATATCGATTACCGATACTCGACTAGCTTATAAAAGTTTATCGCAAAGCATTCCAATATATAGCTAAACAGCTGTGAGCTATCAAACACAACATATGTTTTGGCAAGTGCTTTTTAATTAATTCCCGCATTTTTTGAGTCTTTTTAATTTAGCTGTGAAATATAAAGTTCTCGTTGTTTTACATAAAAGCTTGGTTATATATTCATATAAAGGTATGTATTAAGCAAAATATCAATGCAGGTGGCCCGTCCATATATGTATTACTTGAAAGACGTAGTAAAAGTAGCTTGTATTAACAACCTGCCCCAAGTAGCCAACACCTGTCTTTCGTGGAGCAAAACTAAAAATGTTCACAAATGTCGAAATTAAAATTTTTTATCAGTGTGAGTCTTTGTTGTTAAAAATTTTCAAAGATGATATGATATGTGCTACCCTTGCATTTGTTGGACTTTTTAGGCGCAATGTCTGTATCAAAACGGAAGCTGTTTTTGGTATGGCACAACGAGGACATCCCCACAAAGAAGTTTTTGGCTTTGGAGAACTATGTTTTCGATACAGTGTTAGAAGTATCGAAATTGGCAGAGGGAGAACGTATCGAAATTGGCAAAAAATTGCGAAATTTTACCAATAGGCTTGTAGTAAAATGGAAAAGTTGTGGAAGAAACAGAGACTATTTCGAAAAAGCTAACCAGGAATGGCTAGATCTGCCTTTAGAGTTAGTGAAAAAACAAAGCCAGACAGATGTTGGACGTCCCGAAAAAGATTTTTCACAGCTTTCCAGTGGAAGACAAGTTAAACTTGTGTCAGGACTTGTAGCTACAAGCACAAGTTTGTACAAGGCTGGAAAGCGCAGTGCTTCAGAAGTTGTGACTTTGCTAAATGCAGACGAGGATGCCGGCGCACAAATTAAAAATCTTTAAAGCCTGAGACTGGTCTTCCCTTTAAATATTCGCCTGAGAAAGCGCTTGCGCTATTTATAGATGTGGGTCATACAAAGCACTCGTATATTTTGTCAATGCGTGCTGCAAGAAGCCAAAACGCCGATATTTATCCCAGCTATGAAGTATTGCGATCAGCGAAGAAAAAGTGCTTTCCTACCGGAATCTCAGTTACCGACTATTCCGCTGAAGTACCACTACAGAACTTAGTGGACCATACTGTGGACAGGATCATGCAAGCGCACCCACTGAGCTTTGAAAATCAGGCTGAAAACAATAATAATACCAAGTTGACTGCAATTTATAAATGGGGTTGTGATGGCAGCAGTGGACATTCTACTTATAGGCAAAAATTTAGCGATGGAGAAGGCAATATGATCGACCAGTATTTATTTTCAATTTGTATTGTACCATTGCACGTGGAGCAAGAATCGACCATTCTGTGGAAAAACACACGACCTTCTTCAACTAGATACTGCAGACCAATTAAAATACTCTGCCAGAAAGAAACAAGTGACTTGGTATCTAATGAAATTGAGAACATTAAAAGCCAGATTTCGAATATAGTGCCAACAAATACAAGGTCTTTTACGGTTCATCACCAATTTTATATGACCATGCTTGATGGAAAAACATTCAGCGTTATTTCGGAATCCTCTTCACAAACATGTGGAATCTGCAGTGCAACCCCAAAGAATATGAACAATTTAAATTTGGTAAAGACCTCCCCATAAAGAAGTGGCAGGTTCGCGGAGAGAACAAGTCTGTTGTTGAAGAAACTAAAAGGACCATCCAGCAAAAGATTAGAAATGAGATGCATTTGTTGGGAGACATACCAATGGCTGGTAGTGGTAGTACAAACAATGGGAATACAGCAAGAAGGTTTTTTCAACAGCCGAATTTGGCAGCTTGCATAACGGGAGAGAGCGAACCCTTAATACACCGATTTAGCGTAATCTTACGTGTGATGGCTTGTGGGTATGAAGTAAATTCGGAAGCATTTAGGACTTACGCTTTGGAAACTGCTAAAAATTTTGTAGATTTATACCCGTGGTTCTACATGCCTTCGTCTATTCACAAAATTTTGATTCATGGTGCAGATATCATTAGCCATTTTTCTCTTCCAATTGGAATGATGTCGGAGGAAGCACTTGAAGCCAGAAACAAGGATTATCGAAATATCCGCGAGCACCACACAAGAAAGTCTACTAGAAAAAATACTATGGAAGATGTTTTTAACGCACTCCTAGTTTCTTCCGATCCTTTCATAACATCGCTTTCCCAGAGTGATTCAATGTCCTCTGCAAAAAATATTTGGCTTGATCTGGATGTTGTAAGCTTGCTTATCAATAAACAGCTGGAAACTGATTTGGGCAACGACGATTTGGAGAACTCTGACAGTTCGGATTACGAATAGTTTCTGTTAGATGAAAGCTATATAAAAACTTAGGCAATCTTTTTGAAGTTTTGTAAAAAAAAAATGTTTTTTTAAATTTTATAAATAAAAAACTGTTGAAAATTTTTTATTTTTTTTTTATTTATTTTTTATTTCTTTATTCCAACCTTAAAAAAGTGGTGCATCCTTTTTGAAATTAAAAAAAAAAATTTCTTTTTTAATTTTAAAAATAAAAAAAAATTATTTAAAACTTTTTTTTTACTTTTTTTATTTCTTTTATTCCTACCTTTAAAGAGAAAAAAACAGATTGCGATTATCTCATTTACTTTGGAAGATATTAATTTCGACGCGCTAAAATGGCCATTTCGCCCACTGTGTGACGGTCGGAAAATTTCCGTAAAATTCTGCAAGATGAATAAATTATTTTTCATCCGGTTGGCTTGAAACTCGGTTTGTAAGGATAGAATTCGAAATAATTTGAAAAGTGATTTTGCCAAGTCGGAAAATCCGCCTAGGCGTGAAAATACCCGGAAAATTCTACATGAAAATTAGCGATTAACTTTAAACTCGGTTTGTAAGGTCAAAATGAGAATTCATTTGTGTTTTCATTTTCCGATGTTGGAAATACCGCCGGGATGCCCGATGGGAAGTGGGTGTGATGTGGATGAGGGAGGGATGTGGGTGGGATGTGGGTAAGATGTGAGTGGTATGTGGGTGTGATATGGGTGGTATGTGAGCGGGAAGTGGGCGGGAAGTGGAAGGGATGTGGGTGGGATGTGGAAGGGATGTGGGCGGGACGTGGGCGGGACGTGGGCGTGAAGTGAGTAGGAACTGGGAGGAAGTAGATGGGTGGGATGGGGGTGGGAGTTGGGGGGAAAACCCATCAGCAAAGTTCGATTTCTAGGTTCTAAGGGGTATTATTATACCTAATTCTGTTTGGTTCTATACTGCTGAAGGCGCA